>JAEQBH010008976.1:0-82758 GCA_016808115.1 Tetrastigma voinierianum
TCAACATAAATTTAAGCTTTATTTTGTTTTTCGTGATTTTATCGTCTTGTTGCGTCGTTTTATTTGTGTGTGAGTGATTTGGAAGCGAGCAAAAGCATGTTGTCGAAATAGAACAACAAATCATATTATGATCGTCGGTATATTATAAAACTGTCATATATATTTTAAATTCGCATAGTATTACTTATAAAATTGTAAACTTTGAATGAATTGTTATCTTTGTGCTTATAAGTTGGTATTTCATCCTATGATTTTTAACGATATGATATGATGGAACATTAATGTATTCTTTAGTTTGAATCAATAAATATACTTTCTTGTAAAAAATTATAAACTTTTACACTAAAAAAATCTTTAAATTTTTTATTTTTTAACGTTCTAAATATTTTATTTATTATGATATCCTGTGAGATTAAAATTTTTGATGCTGCATATGAGAGGAATTTCTCTTGAAATTTCATGTTTACATTTTAAAATCACAAAAGCTCTTTTATGTTCCTATTGAATATTATTTAAAAATGGGTCATCATATCGTAATTATTATGATATTTAAGTAATTAATGTAATTAATGCAACTGGGTTTTTTAATTCCGGATATTTAAGTAATTAAAAACCCAATCATTGGATTTAATAATTGAAATGTAAGACAATATAACACCAACTTTCTTAAATGAAATGTCAAGCTCATATGTTTCTCATGTCTTGTTCTTTTATGATCATGGTTTTTAACCCATTGACATTTTTATTTTATTTTTTGACTTCAACAAATTTTTAATTCGTATGTAAGGTTCATAAATTCATTTTAAATTGGTATATCCGAAAATATTCATAATATTATATTAATTTACCATTTTTTATTATATAAGACCTACAAGGGGCAGCAGTTTAGTGAAAATTATTTATAATAAGATAAAAAAATAAACTTAAAAATATGATAATAAAAATGAAATCATGAATATTATTTTTTAAATGAAAAAAATAATCATAATATTAACATTTTGGAACGAGAGTTATTTTAAAATGAATTTTTTAAAATTATCTTAAATTGTATTCTCATCCAATATTTGTCTATCTAAATGCATAGGATATATTTACAACTATTTTAAAAACATTAAGAACATTTTTAGAGCAGTGTTAGAAGTACATCGTATCCCATTTCCAGTGGTGAAGCGCTCCACCGTTTTGGAAATAAATACAAGACAAATAGGGTCCACAAATTAGTAGATAGTTTCTTCTGTGAAATTAAGTGCGATAAACAAGAATAGTATTAGAAAATTATTATTTAACATTTTGGAAAAATTAAATATCATTTATAATTTTTTATTTTATTAAATATGTTTTAAAAATAACTATTATGGATTATTTTTATTTTAATTTTATACATTTATAAGTATTTATCAATAAATGATAAAATAAAATTAATTAAAATATATTTATGAAATATATATATATATATATATATATATATATATATATATATATATATATATATATATATATATATATATATACTATATATATATATTTATTTATTTATTTACTTGCAATCGAATTGTATTATGCATGTTTTATAAAGATTGAACATTCCGCCAATGGAAACCTCTAAACTATTTGGTTGAAGTTGATTAAAAGGAATTATGAAGAGAGATGAATTTTGAATTTTTATGAAAGCTAATGCAGAGTGAATAAATATCAAAGGAGAAAAAAATGATTCAAGTGGTTTACGTCCCGTCGCTTGAAGCGTATCAGTGAGTCGTCTAAGAATTGAGCATCTAAATTTGTATTTTTGTTGCTAAAAGTCGGCTTTTTGAGATTTTCTTTAAGTTTAAGTTAAAGCATGTCTAATGGGTGAAGCGTCTAAATTCTATCATGTCTGATCAGATTTCAGTTTTAACTGTACAATAATTACGTAATGTATCAGTTCGTTCGTTTAGCATCATACACTACAAATTTTGTTGTTGAGAGTGAAATGAAATTTCAGAAATCAGCAGCTTGCTATTCTTGAAGTGAATAGTTTTAATAATATTTAGACAAATATTGTTAGAAAGCTGACCATTGCAATGCTGTTCATTATTCTTTCCTAATTGTTGAAGTGGTTTTTTCAATTTACTTGTCTATATTTAGTTTTTCTTCCATTCTTTTGGAGATGCTCTTATACCTCATAGTCAAGTCTCAAGGGGTAAATTTTAATTTTTAAATTAATTAAAAAATGTAAATAACTCTTTAATGTTATAATTATTATTTTAAAAAAATAAATAATTTTATTGATTGAACTAATAATATAAAAAATATGACGTTGAGTTAATAATATAATATATTGGTTGAAATACATATATTTAATAATTTTATAATAATTAGAATATTTGCTCCAATTTTGATATATCGGTGCTCGTAATTTGATTTATTATTTTTATTTAATTAAATATATATTATCGTCTAACTAATCGCTTTCAAACTAATGAATATTATAATAAAACGACTAAAAATCACCGTAACAAATCGATAAGAAAATCACGTAAAATAATTTACTTTTTCGATTAAAAAATAATTGATAAAGATGACATTGTGTTGTGAATGAGGAAAACTGTCCATTATTTCACATTTCTTTCATATTTGACGTGTGTGGAGAGAGGAATAATGATGGGACGACTAATGCACATAGAGTAAGTACAATTCCACGCGTCAACTTATGGATGTGAATAAACAGGAGAAGTTACCCCTGCCACGTGTCAGTGATAGAGGAGGGGTGCGCTTCTCAAATGATCCATCAGTTCCCTCGAACTAGCTCCGCCTCCGTCTTCATTAACGGCGTTAATCAATTTGAGCTCTTTATGCATAGAATGTACCAATATACCCTTTCCAAATCCCCACTCACTTTTGGATAATAAAACAAAAAATGAAAATATCGATTTCAATGGATATATCGATACTTGAATTTTACGAATATATTGGATATATCGATAGATATTTTTACATGAATATCGATATATCAAAAATTAAACTATTGTGATCGTCATGCTTAGTTGGATCGGAGTCGGAAATTGAAATCTGGTCGTTTAAATATATGCCGGAGTATATCGATATATTCTCGATATTTTCTATATATCTCAGATATTTACCGTCTCTGGAGTATTTTACGAGAAAAATTAAAGTAGCAGCGTGTGCCCACCGGACATGATATTTTCCGCGATATATCGATCAGCAGATATATCGTCGTCGCGATATCGTGTCGAAGCGTCGTAGATATCTCGGATATTTTCATGCTGAATAAAATAAGGAGTTTCGTGATAAACTAATCCATTTTAGAAAGAAAAAAAGCCATTATCTGAGACTTATTTTTTAAAATATTCGTAGTGAAAATGCCTTTATAAGCGCGGCGATAGATACGGTTTTAAGATTCGTTTTAAAATTACATTTAATAAATACAGTTTTAAAAAATAAAAATACTAATTTTATGAATATTTTGAAAAAAAAAATATACAAATTTATTTATTTTAAATATGGTTGTTTTTACGTTAAACTCAGAAGTCAGTACTATGATTATATTAAAAAATATTATTCGCCCTTATAGTCGGAATAAATATTATGGATTTAATTATTAAAGATCATTCCTTGCCGTAAAAAAAAAAAACATTCCTTGATGCTGAAATATCACATCTTTTTTATGATTAATTCACTGCTCAAACTTATAAAAAACAATCTTCTTTAATTATCTTCTATTATTTAAAGGGACATTTCCGTGTGTAACATATTCCTCTGTTTTATCTTTTAAGCCCTTCTACATTAATCATTCCCTCTATTGTCTTTTAAGCCATTTTTCATTAAATGGAAGGGATGATTTTTTTTGAGAAAAATAAAAAGGATGTCTAAAATTCGCAGAAATTAATTATCTTTATTATTCGTATAATACATTTGTTTACATTATATAGGATTAATAAATTTAAAAATATATAAAATATTGATAAAATTTTGATATATTCGATTTTTCTTTTATAATTTTATGGTGAAACCAAATATGAGAAAACCATTTTTCTCCATATTTTTATTATTTCCCTAGTACTTTCAGGTTCCAAAGATAGTTTAAATGATTTAAATTTATTGCAATGTTGGTTAAACATTGATTGATGAATCAACAATATTTTTTTAATATCCTCCTACAGTTTCAAGTTAGTAGCTATCCAGGTGAGACTCAAACATGCCTTTTTGCTTGTTTTAATCGTGAATGTTTACCATTTGAGCCCCAGCATAATGTGCAATATTATTATATTGTTTTGTTAATTTTATTAATACAAAATAAATGAAATTTTATTATTCGGGTACCAATCTGCAAATTATGAAAACATAAAAAATAAATTAATATATATTTGATTTTTTCCCTTTTACATTATCAAATACAAAAATTAAAAATAATTAAAAGAAAACATAAACTGTTGTTTAACAAGTATTTTCTAAAATAATTCTAAAATATGGTTTATTTTATAATTATTTTCCAAAACAATCCTAAAAACAATTTTTGAGAATCATTTTGAAAACTATTTGATGATGTTTTATAAAATAAAATTATGATGTTTTAACTTATTTTTTAAATATGTTTTTATGAAATCATGTCAAATATTTGTACTCAATTATTTTTAAAATAACCTCAAAATAAGCAAGAATAATAAAAATAACAAAAATATCTCTCTAAACATATTGTATTTTTAGTTCTTGAAAATAGAATATAGTTTTTAATCACGTTATTGTTAACTTTATCACGAATTAACATAATATTTGAGATCATCGGGTGAAAGAGCTCATCTCGATAATAATAATAATATAGATTACATACTTGATAATTGAATATCAGCAAAACAAGATCTGTTCATACTAGATCTTGATCTCTTAAACGAGGATCTGATGCATCTTACAGATCATCCAAATGTCACGAAACAAATAATGACGGAGCTTGTACTGAATTCTCCATTGGTCAATCTATCTTTGGATTCTTGTGGTTTTGTCTTCCAAATTAGAATGCAAACTCTCAAATCCTCGTTTGAAGAGCACGCAGCCGTGAGAGATTTCCTTTCAGTTTATAGATCTTAAATCCTTGATATTCTTCTCCTTCCTTGGCTCAAATCTGTAAAATTATTTCCACGTAATTGATGGAAGAGTGCTCTAGCATATGAAGGTTTATATATAAACATTGATAGGAGAAGGGGCGAGAATACGTATTTAGCTTAGTTAAACGTGTTATTCAAAAAATTGTTCATAACTGTTCTTATAATAAATTATATTTATTATAAATAAATGTTCTTATAATAAATTATATTTATTATAATTCTCTACGTCAAATGAGGTAAATATCTTCATGCGAGTTAAAATATTGTGTATTAACTTATTTGGCTAAATACTATGTTAATTGGGCCACCCACTTAATTTTAATGTGGAAATAACATTCTCCCTTGGCCCACAAACGTTGTAGCTATAATATATATAGTTTACATATAAAATATATACTAAAAATAAATTTGACACGTGATCGCGATTTGATAAACTTAGCGTCGTCAAAATCATATCTGTAATATTGAATCGGTTTAGATCATAAATCTGAGTCATGGCGGTCACATGACCATAATGTCATGTTTCTGTACACACTCTTAACCATACTAGCGATTCATATTCAAATAGCCATTGTAATTTGTCTTGTCGGAATGATTCTTGTTTATCAAACAATAAAGCGTGCACCCATAATTGAAAACAAGAATAGCGAAACCCAATTTTAATGCGCAAATTGTCAATTATATAACCATTCATTATCATACATATTATGATTTACTTAAAAAGGCCCATCCCGCTCGCCAACATGTTCACAATATGCGCGGAATCCTTTTAGTTAATGGATCAACAGCCATAAGTGTGGTCTAATATTTTCAATTGACACTTGTTGTTTTAAGTTTTCTTTAACAACTAAATACTTTAAATCCATGTGTTTTGATCCACTAGAAAATTTGTCATTCTTAGAAAGAAAAGCGATTGCGGTGTTATCACAATATATTCTCAAGGTTTATGGTAAGTCGTAACACGAGCCACGAGACAAAATTCATAACCGCTAAAGCATGACTTAAAGCTGAAACGGCAACAAACTCGACCTCCATCGTGGATGAAGCAGTAATTGATTGTTTTCAATCTTCCACGAAGACTGCCCCATTTGCTATAAAGACAAATCTTGAGATTGACTTTAAGCTGTCCCGGGAACAACGCCGCGTAATCGATCAGAGTAACCGGCAATACAATTATTCCGGATCTTTTATATGTGACATCACGTCAAACTTCCAGGATCGATGCATAAGGAAATTTCTTCATTGCTCCCTTTCCATGTTATTCCTTGGGCGCTTTGCATTTTTACTTAATTTGTCACCTTTCAATATAGGTGCAATGCAGATGAACATGATTGCATGATAAATCTCTGCAAAACCCGATCAATATATCCTTTCAGAGATAAACCTAGCACTCTTCGATTCGATCACAAAGATCTCGATCTTATGCTTATAGTTTGCCTCACCCATATCAACCATATGAAAGTTTTTAGAGAGATATTCCTTGGTTTCACCTAATAAACCAAGATCACTACTAACAAGCAAAATATCATCCACGGTAATAAATATAAACTTGCTCCACTAACTTTCGAGGATATATACATTGATCAACAATGTTATCTTTAAATCAGAAAGATGTAATGGTATTATTAAAGCTTAACATACCATTATGCAGGCTTGTTTAAGGCCCAGTAAATGGATTTCTTTAATTTGCAAACTAGGTGTTCATTTCCTTTCTTTCACCGAACCCTTTGGGTTGTTCCATGTAGATATCTTCATCGAATTCCATTTAAAGTCACCGGTTTCCACATCCATTTGATGTAACTCACAAATAAAATGACTACAAGTGCCATGATGATTCTAAAGCGAATCTTTCTTGGAAAGCGGAAGAAGGTATCTTTATGTCGATACCTTCCTTTTGGAGTGAAACGCTGGCTAAGTTTGGCCTTAAATGCGTTCGATATTGCCTTTAGCGTCGGCACACACAATGTAAAGACCCATTTCACGGCCCTACGGGTTTACAACTATTAAGCGGTCGATGAGATCCAGACAGATTGTAGGCCATAGTGTCACGCCCGATTCGGCGACCGAATGAGCGGATCGAACCGGAGTCAGGCGGACATGCTATATATCTTGGGACTCTTTACTGAATAATTAGACATTGGTATATCGAATTCTTATAATATATCAAAATCATATACAAACGTCAAAAATAAAACTACCACTTAGTAGTGGTGTTTCTGATGTCGAGATATCTGATTACCAAGTCCATTTACATATTCCATGCTCTGATTACAAATTCTTGATCGAGTCTTTGACACTCTGGTGATGAACCTTTCTTCGTGTGTTGGTAGCAGAAGAATGCGGAAGTTCTCGGACGTCTTCTCCTGTACCTACACGGATTAAAAACCCGTGCTAAGCTTTACGCTTAGTGGGAAACATATATACAATATGTGTGTACTCAGTTATAATAAGCATATAACAATAACAGGTATCAAAATTTCATGCATTCAGATAATGGACTTATACAAGTAATTATGCTTATCACGGACTTATGCCTACAACGGACTTATGCTTATTCTTATATAAAGTACCCATTAGGTACTACAAGGAGTTCATTATCTGGAAATACCCGTAGGTACTCTTTGGGCGTATATTATATTCTGGGACTTATATGTTTATTAGGTCTAGAGTAGGAGTTACGAGGCTTGCTCTTATTCGAGTGCCGTCGTATTACCGGATCAGAACGATTCACCATAATTTCCTCTTGTTTATTCTTCAGATTATTATCATATAATTACTGGGATACCCAGACCAGTACTAATAAACGTGTAAGATACATCATAATAATATCCAAAGATATTATACAGTACGGAAGCGGGATTTCAGTCTGAGCCCAGGGTGCCATAGCCTGGTCGGGACGAGTGCGTAGCGCAGCGAGGCGAGATGCCGAAGTACTAATGTCGGGGTGCGGAGCACTAACGGGAATGCAGTACTAATCGGGGAGTGTAGAACCTTAGCGAGAGATGCCGAAGTACTAATCAGCCAGGACACTAACGAATCTGCAGAAGTACTAATCGAGGAGTCTTGGGAGCATTAACGGGGGTACGAAGTACTAATCAAGTCTTAGAAGACAACGGGAATGCAGTACTAATCAGGATAGAAGTGCTATGTCAATTAATAGCTGATCTCGAGGTATTTTATAATTATATGAGTTGGTAATTTCTTGGTTTAGAATATGGCATTCTTAGCCACATTGCATTGTTCATGACAGATAGTATTTCATATACGGATGAGTATGATGCGTATATAATCACACCTTAATCATGTATTCATGTGCTTCTCTGAATCTACTTTACCCAGGAATTGGAATCTAAAATCAATCGGGATCATTAAACTAAAGTTATGGCATTTCATGCCCGACTAATTCGATTTCTGCAGGATTTTACCAAGGTACAGATTGCAATATTTATTTTCCAGTGCCTTGTCTCGATATTTGGCACTGGATATTGTACTATTTTCAAGTTAAGGTGCTAAGGGTTCTATTCAACTGGAATCACCCCATTGAACAAGAGAGGCTCAAAGTCACGTCAAAGCAACTCGGACGCTACTCATGAATCATTGATGCAGGAAATGGGCTTGCACATGGCCCCACTTTCAGTGAATTTTTGAGCTATCTAGAATCAGAATTTGGAGATACCTATAAAATATATTTGGTTCTCCTTGAAGTCTATTTTATAGCCACTTGAATCACTCAAAATCGGAAAATGAGCGAAGAGTTATGGCCAGCCACGAAAACTGGTCAGCGGGAGCAATTATGATCCTACCGGTAGGGACTTTAAATCCCTCTGGGCCCGGGACTTTAAAAATGACCAGTGGCGATATTCTACCGAGCAGGACTGGAAATCCCTGCCGGTAGGACTTCAGTACCTTGCCCAAATTGCTTTGATTGGTTCTCATTTTCATGCCTTATCCTTAGATCACTCCTAATGCGTCACCCCATCAAAAACTAACATGGAATCCCTCCCGAGCTCCACAAACACTTTTAAATTTGCAAAGAATCACCGGATTCATACCAATTTCACCAATTCTACAAATCCTTGGAATTTTGGAGGATTCCATATCTACTCATTATGAACTAGGGCTTTTCAGCTGACTTCGCCAAATACAGAGTTCATAATGTTTGCACACAGAAACCACTAGAGATGGGAATCAATTTAATGTTCAATGGAAACCCTAGCAATAGATCTCAAGTAATTCTTACCAAAAACATACAAAATCCATAGTTTGCCCATACCAGAGACCAAGTATCCAGCACCTTGGATTTGTCTATTCTCTTCTTCACTTCTTTCTCTTAACTTCTCCTTCCTTTTCCTCCTCCTCCTAGTAGGCTTCTTGTTGGAGACCAAAAATACATTTAGTCTCCACACACCTCTTTATAATAAGGTTTTAAATTATTTCTTTTAAATACGACTTCCATTAATTACATTAAACTCTTATTATTCATACTTTAGCCTCTAATCTTATTAATTCCTTATATTTGATATCCCTTTTGGCCGTCACTTTTGCCCTTATAATTTGTCCTGACTTCGGGTTTCTAAAGTTTCCATATTTTAAATGATTAATTCTGAGGTTTAATTTATACTTCACAAAATACCCTAAACATGTTTGAAAACAACTAGGGTATCTTTGAGTCATTACAATTCTCCCCCCTTAAAATAAATTTCGTCCTCGAAAGTACCTAAAGCTAGTAAGTCATGTACCCTCATTGTCGATTTCTGGTTCCCATGTTGCTTCTTCCATACCGTGATGTTGCCAAGCACACCGATGGAACTTGCTTGCTTCTTAAGCATGCTTATTTCATGATCTAGAATAGCTTTGGCTCTTCATCGAAGGTGAAATCTTCTTGTACTTGTATATCTTGAGCGGTATGTATGGAGTGGAGTGAGCGATATCTCACGACATAGACACATGGAGATACATCATGTAATTTGGCTAACTCGGGAGGGAGATTACTTAAAAGCGGTATGTTCTTGGTCCGGCTCTTTCCCAAAATCTCGCAAGGCGATGAATGAGTGGACTCGATTTCCCTTTCCAGCCCAAAGCGGGTATGCTTTTCCACGGAGACACTTTTAAAAACACTTTATCTCCTACTTCATACTCTATATCTTTTCTCTTCAAATTAACACTAAGACAGCACATGTGCATCTGAGGCGACTTTAATCTCACCTTTGAATAATACGAACTTTTTCTTAAAGTGTCTTTTACTAATTCGGGACCAATAATCTTATGCTCCGTTCATTCTATCCAACACGTAGGGTTCTACATGGAGTGGCTGTCTGAGCTTCATACGGGGCTCTGATCTTTGGATTGATACTTTGTTATAGGCAAATTCCATGAGGTGAGACGTGCCCATCGACTTAAGGGAAAATCTAATACGGCCCGAAGCATGTCTTCTAATACGGATCACTCTTTGGTATAGCCGGTTGTGGATGGAAAGCAGTGCTAAATTCAATCTCGTACCAAAAGTGGATCGTAACTCTTTCCAAAACCTTGACGTAAATCGAGGATCGCGGTCGGACACTATCGATCACGGAGATGCCATGTAATCTAACAATTCACATTCACATAAGGTCAAAAATGGCGATCCATGGAGTAGTCAAGTCAGTCGGTAAAAAGTGAAGCGGACTTGGTCGATCGGTCACTATTGCGGATTGCATCATGTTTCTTTTGGGTGAGGGGCTTGGGATCACACGAAATCCATAGTTATGTTGTCGGCTTCCATTGGGAATTGGAAGGGGATTGATAAACCCGAGATGGTACTTGGTGTTCGGCTTTGCTGGCGACCGCGTCGAACACTTAGCCACATACTGAAATATCCTTTTCATCCTCGCCACAGTAGAATTTGTTTCATATCCTGGTACATTTTTTGCTACTTCAGGATGCATGGTAACGATGTGTGGCTTTCCATATCTTCTTTTTCGAACCATATCATTAGGTACACATAATACGTTCTTATCTGATAAGCCTCAACTTATATGAAGGAAAATCAGGTCTTTGTCTCGATCTTTGACAGAGCGGGCCAAATTCGCATAACTTGTCATCATTTTCTGAGCATTTACTATCGTTTGTCTTAAATCCGGTATCACATTGAATTGAGCGACAAAACATGGTCGCAATGCCAATCATAATCTTTCAAGGTCGAATGTCGATTTCCTACTCAAGGCATACGCTACTACATTTGCTTTCAGAATTGGTAATCAATTGTACAATCATAGTCTTTCAACAATTCCAGCCTGGCGTTGCCTGAGTTCAAATCTTTTTGAGTTAGCAAATATTTCAGACTCTTATGATCAGTGAAAATTTTACATTTTTCTCCATATAAATAGTGTCTCCAAATTTTCAAAGCGAACACTACAGCTGCTAACTCCAAATCATGTGTGGGATAGTTTTTCTCATGCGGCTTCAATTGCCTGGAAGCATAAGCCACCACTTTCCCATCTGCATCAATCTGGCATCGAAACCTATCCTCGAAGCATCAGCTGTATCTTGTGTAATCCTACCGGTAAGATTTGAATCAGCAGTGGTGCCCCGACCGGTATTTCTTTAATCTTTAAAGCTGGATTGTACTTATCGCCAGTCCAGAATTTCCTCCTTTAGATAATCTTGTAAGTAGGGATGCTATAGCGAAAAGCCTTGTACAAATCTCAGGAGATAATAACTTTGCTAAGCCCGAGAAACTTCTTATCTCGGTTATGTTCAGGAGATTGCCAATTCCTGATGCTTGAATTTCTTGGATCCACTCCTAATACCGCTACTTGAGATACAATATGGCCTAGGAATGACACTTCCCTTAAGCCAGAATCACATTCAATTTGGCAAACAAGCGAGTTCTCTCTCAGAAGTTTGCAACACTATCCTCGAAAATGGTGTTCATGTTCTGTGCATCTTCCCAGAATACACGAATGTCATCAATAAATACCCGCGAGCAAATTGATCCAATGAGTGGAAAACCCTATTCATCAAGTCCTCTTGGTGGAGCATTAGTATTAAATGGCATGACCAAAAACTCATAGTGGCCATAACGGGTTCTGAAAGCTGTTTTCGGGACATCAACTTCTTTTACACGGAGTTGATAATATCCCGATCGCAAGTCTATCTTAGAAAGACACCTTCTCTCAATTGATCAAATAAATCTTCTATTCTTGGCAGCGGGTACTTATTCTTATTTGTTACTTTATTTATTTCTTATTAATCAATGCACATTCGGAAAGTGCCATCTTTCTTCTTAACAAATAAAACCGGCGCACCCCACGGTGAAATACTAGGTCGAACGAAACCCTTATCCAATAGCTCCCGTAGTTGAGTCTTGACTCTTTTGGATTACGGTTGGAGCCGTGCGGTAGGTGCCCTTGAAATAGGAGTCGTTCCCTGAACAACTTCAATAGAGAGATCTACTTCGTTAAATTGGTACTCTGGTAATTCTTGAAACACATCGAGGAAACTCACTAATCCACGGAGATATTTTCTAAATTACTTGTTCTCTTTTGGGTCGAGAATCAAAGCCAAAAGGCTTCACAACCTTTTTCGAGCTTGTCGGGCTTTCACCGTGACATAATTTTGGCTTGATTCGAATCGGATACCTGTATGGTTGCCGGCCAATTCGAGGACATTTAAAAGCAAAACTCTTTTCTTATCCGCGATTGACTATGGCCTGATGTTTGGATAACCAATCCATTTCAAAAATCAAATCAAAAACTCATGAAAAAGGCAAAGCAATTAGATCGGCCAAGGGAATTCCTTATTATGAACCATTAAGGGACGAATTCTTATACACCACGGTTGACTCTAACCTTACTGCTGTGCTTGAAGGACTTACTTATGTAACAAGCGGGTCATAATCTAGCAGCTCTCACTGCGAGGTAGTTTATCGCCCATTTGTTTCATTGCATATATATGAATGTGTAGAAGCTGGGATCGATTAAAGCATCTGAAAATCAATATCAAAGAGAGTAGATGTACCGCAAATAACCTGGTATGGGATCTTCTCGAGGCTCTGTCATAAGCTTTCGTCATGGGGCCGTAGTAGGAGGGCGACTTCTTGTCTCGAAACATTACCTACCTTGCGAGCCACTTAGGTCTTACCCCTTTACTGCAGTGCATTGGAGGTACATGTGACCCTCCTCTACCACTTCCTTGAGGATTTCTAGAACTTCCAAATCCTCGCGGACAATTGGCTATCACGTGCTCGGTACTCCCACATCGAAAACAACCTCCAGTTACTCGTCTGCAAATACCACTATGATACTTGTGGCAATGTGGGCATACAGGCTTTTCCTCTTGTCCAGTTGAGATGCCTCGACCGGAACTTTGTGTCATGATAGGTCCTTGTCTCCTACCCCTTGTAGCTGGACCTCGTACTGGATCAACTTGTGACTCTCTAGGTCTTTTCCCCGAAGAGGAACCCCCTCTTGAGAACTTTTTCTCTTTCTTTCTTTCTTGACTCTTCATTTCAGATTTCTCAATTTTTATAGCCGCTTGCACCAGCTGATAAAAATTGACAGATTGTAGCGAAGTAACAGCCGTGAGGTACCTTTTGATAGATTCATGAAGGCCCTCCTCAAAGCGTCCACACACGAGATTTTTAGTGGGGACGGATTCGTGCATATTTACTGAGGCGGCTGAATTCTTTCTCATATTCGGCCACTGTCATTTTCCCTTGTCTTAGAGTCAAGAATTTCTTCCATTTTGACTCCTTGTAATCATCAGTGACATACTTCAGTATTAAACTCGGTGACGAAGTAGTCCCATGCTTCGGATGCAGGTCTCGGGATTAGTGGATTTCAAAACCAATCTCCACTCAATCATAAGCCGCACCTTGCAGCAAAATGAAACCGCACATGTGACCTTGGGTCCAATCGGATACTTGCTTCATCTAATACCCTTTCAAGTTTTTCAAACCAAAACTCCTGGGCTGCATTCCGATTCTTCCATACTGCACCATGGAATTCCTTCCACTCCATGCTTTCAGACGCATCACCGAGCTCGTAGGCTGAGTCGCATCTGTGTGACCCTTGCCATATCCTGAGAGACCTTTACCAATGCTTCAGATGAAGCATTTTCATTCATCGTTGACTCAGACGTGAACTAGCGTATGGATCCAAAGGATTGAAGCTTCACCGGCTTCATCAATGCCTTCGAGGTGGATCCATTCTAGACAATAAATGTAACAAAGACATCCGCATTAAGCCAACACATTCTATGTAGGTGCATCAAATCTTAAACACTTTCCAAACGCCTAAACCTAGGCTCTCGATACTCAACTGCTACTTCCCGATTCCCTACTCAATTCGAATGATCTGATCCGAACCGAGTCCGGACGCTGAGACCATATATATATATACCGGGACTCTTTATCTAATAATTAGACATTGGTATATCCAAGTCTTATAATATATCAAAATCATATACAACGGGTCTAAAATAAAACCAATAATCGTAGTGGTGTTTACGTGTCGATATACAGCATCAAGTCCCATTTACATATTCAAAAACTATACACCATAAATTATCGATCGAGTGCGGAACCTACAGCTGATGAACTCCCTACTGTGTGTCAGCCTCAAGAATGCGGAAGTTCTCGACGCCTTCCTCGCACTCCACACGGATTAAAAACCCGTGCTAAGCTTTACGCTTTAGTGGAAACATATATACAATATGTGTGTACTTCAAATTATAAATAAGCATATAACAATAATGTATCAAAATTTCATGCATTCGTGATAATGGACTTATACAAGTAATTATGCTTATCACTCGACTTCTATGCCTACAACTGACTTATGCTTATTCTTATATAAAAGTACCCGTGAGGTACTACACGTGTTCATTATACTCATACCTCGTAGGTACTCATCGGGACGTATATTGAGTCATTAATAAGACTTATATGTTTATCTGTGTCTCCAGAGGAGTTACAGAGCTTACTCTTTATCTCGTAATCATCCGCACGTATTACGTGATCGAACGACCACCATAATTTCCTCTCGCTTATTCTTCGATTATTATCATATAATTGATCGGGATACCCGCACCGGGCATTTCACAAACGTAAGATACATCATAATAATATCCAAAGATATTATACGCACTCTGAAAAGCAGGATTTCCGTATCAAGGAACCCGAGTGCCATAAAGACAATTCAGACAGAGGTCGTGAGCACTTATCAGACAGGAGTACCGGCATTAACGAGTGCCGGAGCACTACCAGTGAGTACCGCATTTAATCGGGAGTGCCTGAGCACTAACAGGAGTACCGGGCTACTAATCAGAGGCCGGAAGACTAAATGTGTGGAGTACCGGCATTAATCAGAGTGCCGAGCATTAACAGGAGTACCGGTTATTTCAATCGTGAGTGCCGAGCACTAACAGAGTACCAAGTACTAATCGTGATAGAAGTGCTATGTCAATTAATAGCCGATTCCCGTATTTTTATAATTATATGAGTTCAGCACTTACTGGGTTTAGAATATGGCATTCTCTTAGCCACATTATTACGTGTTCATGACAGATCGTGATTATATACGGATAAGTACATGCTGTGATATAATCACACCTTAATCATATATTCTTATTCTTCTGAATCTACTTTACCTAGGAATTGGAATCAATCCAATCGGATCATTCATAAATTTAAAGTTATGGCATTTTCATGCCAACTAGTCGGTTTACCGATTTTACCAAGGTACAGATTGCAATATTTATTTTCCAGTGCCTTGTCTCGATATTTGGCACTGGATATTTGTACTATTTTAAAGTTAAGGTGCTAAGGGTTCTATTCCAACTGGAATCACCCCATTCGGAGCATCGAAACTCAAGTTACGTCCGAAACAACTCGGACTACTCTATGATCAACTGATGCAGGAAATGGGCTTGCATTACTACTTCCCACTTTCTCAGTGAATTTTTTGAGTTATCTAGAACTCATGAATTTGGAGATACCTATAAAATATATTTGCTCTCCTGAAGTCTATTTTACATAGCCACTGAATCATCAAATCGGAGAAGAAATGAGCGAGTTGCGGCCAAAATAATGGCAAACCGGTCAAAACTGGGAACAGTAGCAATTCCCACGAGAAGACTTCTGCCCTACCGGCAGTGACTCGCCAAAAAATGACCAAGAAGGAGTATTCTACCGGCAGTGACTTCATCCTACCGGTAGGACTTTTAAAGTGCCCAAATTGGGTGGTTTCTCCCATTTTTCATGCCTTATCATCCTTAGATCACTCCTAATGCATCCTTCATCAAAAAACTAACATGAATCCCTCCCAAGAACTCCACAAACACTTTTAATTTGGTGCAAGAATCCTAGGATTCATACCAATTTTCACCCAATTCTACAAACTTGGAATTCTGGAGGATTCCATATCTACTCATTATGAACTAGGGCTTTTCAACCAAACTCCTTAAATCTAGAGTTATAATGTTTGCCTAGCAAAACCCTAGAGATGGAATCAATTTAATGTTCAATGGAAACCCCAGCAATAGATACTAAGTAATTCTTACCAAAACATGCTAAAATCCATAGGCTTCCATACCAAGGTCAAGTATCCATACTGATTTGCTCCCTCCTTCCTTCTTCTTCTTCTCTTCTTCTCCTTCCTTTCCTCCTCCTCCCGTAGGCTTCTTGTTTGGAGACCAAAAATACATTTTTGGTCTCCACACCTCTTTTATAATATGGTTTTTAAATTATTTTCTTTTAATCCCCAACTTCCATTAATTACATTAAACTCTTATTATTCATATACTTTAGCCTCTAATCTTGTTAATTCATATATTTGATATCCCTTTTTGGCAAATCACACTTTTGCCCTTATAATTTCCAGGCCAACTTCCTGTTTCTAAGTTTTCATATTTTCGCAGTTAATTTACGAAAATTTTAATTTATGCCTACAAAATACCCTAAACATGTTGAAAACAACTAGGGTATCTTTCGGGGTGTTACACATAGATTTCAACTCTTCATTCATAGCTTCCATCCATTTACTAGAATCATCACTTTCCATGGCTTGTGAAAACGAAACCGGATCCTTCCTTATCCCAATATCAAAATCGTATCTCTGAATACACCACATAATCATCTGTAATGGCAGGTCTCCTTTCTCTTTGAGATCTCCTCAAAGGTGCCGGTTGTGGTGGCTCTACAACATTTTCAATGGCAATATTTTCTGGTCGTAATGAACCATCTCTATATGTTGCTCATTTTCCTTAACTTGTTGAACAGGTTGAGGGACAATAATTTCTTGAGGTAAAAAAAGTGGTGGGATATCCACTCTTATCTCCTCAACATCTACCTTTCTCGTTCATTACTCTAATTAATTTCGCCTATCTTCTAAGAATCCGGCATTATCGGCTTCAACTATTCTCACATCGTGGTTAGGACAATAAAATCTGTACCCTTTCAATTTATCCGGATAGCCAATGAAATATCCATATATCGTTCTTGAATCAAGCTTTTTCTCATGTGGGTTATAGATTCTTGCCTCCACTGGACAACCCCATATATGTATATGTCTTAAGCTAGGTTTCCTACTAGTCCATAACTCGAAAGGAGTTTTTGGAACTGCCTTACTAAGAACTCTGTTCAAGATATATTACGGTTTTAAGGCTTTCACCAATGAAATAGGTACGTATGAGTAACTCATCATACTTTAACCATTTCCATTTAATGTGCTGACATTCTTTCAAAGAACACCATTCGTCGTGGCGCACTCAAACATTGTGTACCTAGCACCTAATGCCATGCTTTCGAATTTGGCAAAAGGACCAGGATTTTGTCCTGATTCATCATATCTCGCTATAATATTCACCGCTCGATCTGGATCTCTTCACAATTTTAATCTTTTATCTAATTGTCTCTCGACCGCTATGAACATCTTGAAGATGTCAATGGCCTGAGACTTTTCATGCATTAGATAAACATAAACATAACGAGATAGATCATCTATAAAGATAAAATATTTCCCTGTAAAACATGGAACAAAGAGTGGTCCACAAATATCTGTATGAATTATCTCAAGGAGCTCATTACTCACACCTTTCTTTGTATGTTTAGTTTGCTTTCCTTTATGCAATCCACGCATAAAGAGCGAAAATCTCAGTGAAGTCAAGATTTTGTAAAATTCCTTCCTTCACTAATTTCTAATTCTTTCCCCAAGTAGATGTGCCTCAGTCTTCTCGCGGCTATAAGATCAAGAATTTTCATTAATTAAGCCACGCTTTTGAACCAACATTTGAATGCAGGTGGTTATTAAAGCTTAGTAAATTCATGATTCAAGGAAATTTTATATAAACCATCACATAAAATACCGTAACTAATCGTAAATATACTTAACATCAAACTTAATTTGTCTGTAACTTAATAAAATAGAATATCCTGTAGCATCTAATTGACAAGGAAACAATTCTAGAGATAGAAGGTACATAAAAAGTGTTTGGTGACCATCCTGATGACTGTTTCTAATAGTAAGCGATGAAAATTAACAAATATCACTCCAACCTTGAGACGGTTTCCGCTATAGAGGAACTTTTCACTTTCCTTGCTTCGTTGTAAGGAATCCCCATTAAAGTAGTCACATGATTTGTGGTTCCGTAATCAATCCACCAAGTATTTCAAGGAACTTCAAAGAAGATTGGATTCATAACATACAAAAAGAAAGATTTATACCTCTCTCTTTTCGAACCAAGCCTTGCGCTTGATACAGTCCTTCTTCACATGCCCTTTCTTGCCACAAAAGCAGCAACTCATCGTGAATTTTCCATCGCGACTCCGGCTACCTTCCTGTGTCCACTTCTTGTGGTGGAAAGCCCTTCCCTTTTTTTTTTTTTTTTTTTGAATTTTCCTTCTTCTTCATGACCTTGGGTGAGTTATAGCAAGAGCAAGATTATGTCCTTTCTTTGCCTTAATCTCACTTCCTCTCAGATATATTTATCGTGAGCTCATTCAAGTTCCACTCGATCCCTGTTAGTATTTATAGTGGATTTTGAATGGAGCAAACTGATGAAGTGAGTTAAGGACAACCGTATTAAGCAGACTCATCCATACCCATGCCTAGTGCCTTAAGTCATGTTCTTTTCATCATGTTTAAAATATGTTGTTGAATACCTTTCTAACCATCATATCGCTGGCCAATTCAGCCATCAATGTGTCCGCATGGACTTTATCAAGGCTTGAAGCGCTTCCTCAACGGATTTCGTAAATTCCGAGGCAAACTCGATTCGAGTGGTGAGGTCTTGATATTATTGGCAATAGTCATTCATAAACATCGACCGAAACCGTTGGATCTCTTGCCCAAAGCTGATTATTCACTCTGTTCTGAGTACTATCATCCGTAGCTTCAGGAGATTTATCCGTTATTAAAGCCATGTCAAGATCCAATACTTACTCATGGAGAATTGAACCCTTTCATACCATTTAGAAAAATGAATCTATCAAAAAATGGGCCATTCCAGATGCAAGAGAGTGTAATGAAGGGAACCGCATAAAAATAGTAACAATGCTCACAATAAGGCCTCAAGTATAAAATAAATAAAGTGGAATAACTATTGATATCATTAAGATTCTCCTTCGTGAATTTTTAACATATCCATGTTCACTGAGGAGCTTAAAACACTACATTATTTTCAGGTCATTTATATGTTACCTTGCATCCATTTTACCTTCTACAACACAAAATAAAACCATTAATTAATAATTAGCGTAAATTGACTCTCCTTTGGTTACCCTCATTCCCTCCTAATTATAAAGAGAATTATTAAGAATTTTATAAGTCTCCCTTATTCCTTTATGCAATTTATAAATACAAGGCTCACTAATTTCGGTTACTTTGGGCAATCATCTAAATTAGTTAACCTTTTACATTTATAAATTGTCATTTTGAATAAAATTTCACAAGATGAAATTAATTTCTTTTATTCGAGTTAAATCATCAAGGAAATAGTATATTTAATAATCATCTGATTCAATAATCAATCATAATAAAATCAAAGAAATCGACATTCATCAGATAATTTCACAAAGGTTCAAATCACAAGATATATGGACATCTTAAAAGAGGATTTCGCCATATGCAACAAGTGATACCGACAACTACTAACTAGTGTCGCGATTCTATTTCCTTTTATCGCTCTTCTAATCTGATTCTAAAGCGCTTGAAACTGAAAGCTACACGGCGCCCAACAACGGGCGCCCGAAAAACAACTAACGGACCGACGCGCCAAACCAATACTCACCGACATTTATCTAGTCAGCATTGCAAAGAAAAATAAAAAAAAATCTTCCTTCTACGCGTTGAGGCTGGTCTTTATTTAAATTTTTTTTTTATTCATTTTAGTGAGACGAATTAATCGAAGATAAATCTCAAAATTTAATCTTTATAAAACAATGATTCTGAATATTTAAATTCAATCTAGCACTGATACCAATTGTTAACCTTAATACGGAAATTAACACATAATATTTCAGATCATCGAATTCGAAACCATCTCCTGGTAATAATAATATAGATTACATACTTGATAATTGAATATCTTAGAAACAAGATCTGCTTCATACCGCATTCGATATCTTAGCACAGGACTGCTCATACATCATCAAGATACGAAACAAATAATAAACAGTAAGATACCTCAATTTCCATTGGTCAATCTATCTTTGATTCTTGTGGTTTCGTTTTCCAAATTAATGCAAACTCTCAACCCTCGTTTGAAGAGCACAGCACTGCAAGAGAGATTTTCCTTCAGTTTTTATATCTTAAATCTCGACTCTTCTTCTCCTTATCAAATCATACACAAAATTCGTTGTAATCGATGAAGAGCGCTCTAACCGCATACGAAGGGGTTTACATATAACTTTATTGACAGAGTAAGAGTGCCAAGAATACACGCTCAAAACCGCTCTAAACGCGTTTATTCGACACTGCTCTTATAATAAATTATATTTATTATAAATAAACGTTTCTATAATAAATTATATTTATTACAAATAACTCGTTTATAATAAATTATATTTATTATAATTTACACATTCCATCAAGGGTAAATATCTTTATAAAAGTTTAAAGATATTGGGTATTCTTTTAATTGACTAAATACTAGGTTAGTGGGCCACCCACTTAATTTTAATGTGGAAATAACATGAACATATTATCTTGATTTTTCATTCTGAAGAGTAGAAGATTGTTCTTGAGAATCATTACAGAACGGTCATATAACTTTTGTTAGTTTTTTTTTTTTTTTTTGACTAAAACTTTTGTTAATAATTTTTAAAAATATATATACTTTCTAATATTTGTAGAATACAAGTCTATTTAGAAACGAAAAATGTAGTCTATATACATTTTAATATTTTAATACATATAGTAAATAGTCTATATATATATATATATATATATATATATATATATATATATATATATATATATATATATATATATATATATATATATATAAAAGATAAAATAATTTCATAATTGTCAACCATGTTTTTTTTAATAAGAAAACATAAAACCCTTATTGAAAATAACTATGAAACATATTCCTAACTTTTTTCTTTGCTTTCAACAAATAATAATAATAATAAAAATTTTCTTTGCTTTCAAAAATAAAATAAAATATTTATTTGAAATAAGTTTGTTTTTTTTCTCTACAAAAACTTAAAGCAATTCAAAAACTTTTAAAAATGAGATGGCTAAAAAATAGTTTAAAAGATGGTTCTTAAACTTAAAGATAACATCTTCTCTAAAAATAATTTCTTTATTTTTAGGTATATTAGGTAGAATGTTCAATAATAATAATAATAATAACAATGTAGAGAATATTGTAAGAGGTTAAGTGATGATACTTAATGCATAACAAGTTTCCTTACAACAGTTTATTGCTTAAAATAACTAATAATAATTTTCTAGAAAAATATTAGTTGCAACAAATTTTAAAATGCCAAGAAATCAAGCTTGAAAATTTTGTCGTTAACAAAGGAAAAGGGACTCTCATTGATGAATGATGATGACATAACCATCACAATCTTAACTTTAAAAAGCAAAGCATTGATGAGGCAGAGGGAAACCCCCTTTGTTTATCCCCTTCCATGTCTCCTAAGTTAACTCTTATACCATTGATGATGTTGGGTTATGGACATGGGTCATTCATGCGCGTATGACCCGACCCAAGACATATATATTGGATGTCTCTTTTAATAGAAGACATGTCTTTTTCAAAGAGGCGTGAATCAAAACCTATAAGAATTGGACTCTGATTTATTTCTCTAGATCATTCGTCTTTTTATATGAGAACTATAGAATAAGAGATAACAAATATTTATGGGTAAAATTTTCAATATTCAAGAATCATCAAGTATCCACAAACAAAGTGTTTGTACTGTGAAATCTGAATACATATTACATCACAGTGATATGTTTTAAGCATGAAGCATTGAAGACATCTTCAAATTATAAGCTGCAACAAGTAAATATTATTTATTTCCACTGCAAACCAGTAAAGGCTTACGGATGATGAAATTGTACATTTCCACTATATAAGTATAAAAATATATATATATGAAAAAAAAAAACATAAATAGAATGTGCTTTTGTAAACATATTGCACTATTGTAAAGAAAGAACTCGAAATCGTAACCTTTCATTGAATCCAACTTTAATGTTATATTAAATCTTTTTTTTTTCTAAAAGTTTAAACTTATATGATTTAAGTTCGATATGCGTATCTCTAAAAAAAAGGCTATTATATATATATATATATATATATATATATATATCTATGTATCGAACACTCAAAAATAGTAGATTAATATTGGATGATAATTTTTTTTAAATGTATTATTTTTGTATATGATTAATTACTATATTACTTGAAATAATATTTTGTTTACATTCAAATACTATGCAATTTTTCTTAAAAGCATTTATAATAAACCATTACAAATACAAACCAAAACAATTTTAAAACAAAATTACTTTGGAATTAACACTTAGTGTATTCACAACATCTTTTGTTAAATTATATCTAAATAAGTTTTATTTAGAGTAGTTCATTAAATGCATTTATTCAATTCTCATTACTTATTAATTATTTGAATTTTTTGTTTAGTTTTTTTAATTTAATAATACTTTGTTTATACAAGGATTCATCGTACCTTTTTACCATTTGAGTCAGACCTCATAACCAATTTAATATTAAGAATACATCATTTATTTTAAATTTGTTTGGACTTGAATATTCAAAAATTTTATATGATAATAAAAAAACTATTTTCAATCCAAAACAAAGCTAAATGCCTGGTTCGATATCTATTAAAGCAACAAATGCCTTTATAATTTAAAAACTATTTGCAATTAAGTAAATAATGAGTTAATTATCAAAAAAGATTGAATCAATTTTGTTACTTTCAATTCATATAATTTTTTTTAATGTAATAATTAATAAGTTTGCTCCTATTATACATTTAAAAGACTTTTATGTTTATACTTATTTTTTTAAGTAGATGTGATTATAATTAAGAATCTTGTTTTAATTAATGCGATCTAACTTATTGGTTAATGATTTGGCTTGACAGAGTGATCTTGAAAATTGGAAAAAAAATGTTTGGAAGGTATAATATTTAATCATCATATTATTATGTCATCGTGATAATATTTATACCTTTTTTATTATATTTTTTGGCTTTGTCATTGTGAATGAGGGACCATATTTAAGTTTATATGAAACAACGTCATAATGAAAGTGAATAGAAGTAAAAAAAGAAAAAAGAATTTTAAGTTTCGTGGTTATATATATTTTTTTCTCATTGGTATAGATTAGAAAATGTTGAATATATGGTTCATTCATTGAATATAGAAGGGCATTTTTGGAAAACCATTTGGATGTCCCAACGCGTCAGCTTGTTATTGGTTGCATCTGAGTTAATTACAAAGCCTTTCTTGCTAGTCAGTAAAGTAAGGTGGAATCGATATCGTGTGATTATCGCCGGCCAGAACCACGTGGACAAGGATGTTGATGGATCACGTGGACAAAAAATGATAAAAGAATAATAGTGTCAAATAACAAAACATAAAGGTTTTTCATTTTTCTTTTAATGTTTAGTTTTCTTCTTTTTGTGAAGAGAAAAATAATTTTATTTTAATATATTAATAAAAACATAAAATTAAAATTGTTAAAAACCATAATAGCATAATGAATCGGTTTAAAAGTCTATACATTTGATAGTTGAGTTTATACATTTAATATTATTATTGTGACTAAAATATATATGACTTCAGTTTTACAACATATTGACGATAATTGATTTAATTTATGGTTTCTGATCGGATCTATTTTGTTCATCTGAATTGCTTAATACAGAGATAAACAGCCAGCGCCACGATGACGAAAGCGAAATGATAACCACCGTCGTGAAGCGATGTCATAGTCGTGAATGCGATGGCTTGTCAGCGTGCTAAAATGATGACTAAATCCGCGAAAAATCGAGATAAAAGCTTGAAATGCGTATTGAAATAGCGCTTATTGAGAAAAATGATGAAAAATATGCCGGCGGTGATTCGACGACCGTAAACGAAAAAATGTCCATTATTGTTGTTATATTGTCGTTGGAGCATACGGCATCAGTGTCTGGCGTGAAGCTTTACAAAAAGATGATCAAGCGATGGTGTGTGATTATTATTTCTAAATAAATAAATAAATAAATTTAAAATACCAATTTTAATTTTTTAAATATTTTATGAAATTAGCCTTTAAGACCTAAATCAAATGATAAAGGATGAAATGAGATAACCGGAGGTTTCGAGTTCGATTTATTATAAGAACTTGATTCCCAAAAAAAAAGAGTATTATAGTGTATATACAAAGTAAATAAATGTCAAAAAAGTATGCAACTAATACCATATGGCAACATATTGTTTATTTTCTTATTTCAAACTATTAAAAGAACACATAAAACGACAAAATGTAAAATTACCAATAATTTTCATAAAAAAGAGAATAGGTTCTCCAAGACAGTTGCACTGACCATGATTGATTGTACGTAGAAAATAAAACAAACGAAAAAAGAAAAAGAAAACACAAAAAAAAAAAGGTAGAAAAGAAATTGCAAAATATTTTTTTTACAGAGAAATTGCAATTATTATAACTTGGTTTTGGATATTTGTAATTTTTATATTTCATTTATTACAAAAGAATATATAAAAGAAAAAAGTGGATATTTGAAAAAAGGTTAACACCATTTTCCCTTTTTAGAAGCCCTAAACGTTTTTTCATAAATTATCTCTTTTAAGCCCTTATTCGTTAGATAAATGGAGTGATTTTTTATTTATTATTTTTAGCCTAAAATCACTAATTCTATCGTTTCTTTCCTCGATTTGGTTTATATTTTCCAATAAAATGGTTTCTTGCATCGATGCGGATTTGCTTTATTTTTGTATTTTGTTGTTAATACGTATGGGCGTGTTTGTGTCAGCTATTATGTGAGATAGTTATGAGTCGACGTTAACTATATGTGAGTTTTGTGTTGGCAATTCAGATGATAAAGTAAGTTTGATTCGACAGAGTCATCATAACAAATCTTTTTCATTAGTATGCTGTAGATTTGGATTTTAGGTATTAGCGTTTTTGATTATCCAGATGTATAGCAGGTTGATCAGTTTACTATTAACCGTCTCATCCTCTGAAGTTTTAACAATTTTAATTATATGTTTTAACATTTTAATTATGTGTTTTTATCGATTATAATCTGGTTTGTATTTATCACAACTAGTAAACCAAATTTATTTCTTTTTAAAAAAGGGTTAAAAAGGTTAGTTTAAAACTCAATAGATTTTCATAACTATTATTTAAAACTCATTTCCCTTATTTTGAATTATTTAAATGTGCGAGTTTAGAGGAAGGGGTTTTAATAGTATTTCTTTCTTTTTAAGTTATTTTGCTATGGCTGTGTTTGGTTTTTCCATTTATAATGTATTAAAAATTACTGGAGGTACTTAGATTCCTTTTTTTTTTAATGCTCGTGTTTTTACTTTGACGTTTTATTAGCTGAACCTGAACATGTGAACTTTTAAAGTTATATTTGGTTTTAAACGGTGAAGAGGTAATAAATTATATAAAAAGGAAAAAAACAGCGAAATTAGATTGAAATAACATATAAACAATAATTTATTGTATGTATATACATGTTTTATTATTTGCCTTTTTTCCTTGAGCTTTGCCTCCCTCAGTTTATTTGAAAATCCTAGTACTCTTAGCTTGCATTTGCTTCACCGAAGATATGAAAAAAAAAAAAAAAATTAAATTAATTATATTGCTTTTGTCAGTATATGATAAAAAAATTTAATATCAATTAAAATTAATTTAAAACTACATTTTCAATGATTTGATCTTTACAAAAAGGAAACGAGTTAAATAGGTAAGATAGATTTGAAATAATACATGGAACAATCTGTTTATTTTTTATTCTTTCTTTCCTTTTCTAAATTTATCCATTTATTATTCCCCCATGATATTCTCCTCTAAATCTTTTGGAGATTGAACATAATCACAGTATTTTATAAGTAAATGAAGAAGAAAACATAAATTTTAAAATGAAATAAATAAACTAATATTTTTATTCAACTCTTATTTATCTTAGAAACCGACTCAGCGGGTTGTTATCACGAGTCTTAAGTATCAATGCTTCTTAAAATGGCGAATCATAAAAGAACCATCTTTCAGCGGAATGGTTATCAGAAACCAAACAAGAAATATGTCTTTTGATTTTAGTCTTATATTTAAGCACTGGAAAAGATGAAGAAAAGGATGCAAAATAATAGTTGATGGCTCACTTGTCTGTCTGGCAGTGACTCAGCTTGGTATATTGTATTTGTCTATGAAATCAGGAGAGATTCTCAGAAGAAAAAGCATCTGAATCTTGACTTGAAACCACAAAACTCACTTTGCTCCAGAACACACTTTAAGGTAGAAAGGAGAAAAGAGGAAAAAAGAAAGAAGGAGGAAGGAAAAAAGAAGGAAGAAAGAAAGAAAGAAGGAAGAAAATAATGGAAGTGCGGTCTCAGAGGAGTCACGGGGAGGAAAGGCAGGAACGAAGGAGGAGGGAGGAGGAAGAGGCAAAGGCAAACTCGTTTTTAGGAGGAAAGTGAGGAATCATTTTTAGATTTGGTGTTCACGTAACATTAAATCGCTATCTTTTGAAATTGTAAATCTCATTTCTTATAAATTGCAATTTAAATGTTTAGTTCAAAGCAGGATATATTGCTAATTTGTAAATTTATTATAAATTTTATTTTTGATATATTCATTTATATAACTGTAAATTGTATTTTTTAAAGTCAAGTTATAATTTTTTAATTAATAAATTGTTCATTCTTTAAATTGACAAATTGATTTTTTTTTAAATTTAAATTGATAAATTTATAATTTTTAATTGATAAATTAACACATGCTTTAAATTAATTAGAAATTTTATAATTGATATATTATTTGTATCTTTATAAATTAATATAGTTATTTAAATTGTGAATTGATTTTTAATTTAAATTATTAAATTTATAATTTTTAATTGATAAATTCTTCAATTGATAAATTAATTAGAAATTTTATAAATTGATAGAATTTATTTATCTTTATAAATTCTTCGTTTTTCAATTGATTCGTTTTTGTTTTTTAAAAAAGCAGTTCTTAATTATTAAATGGCCTTTGTTTAGCGCTCTGGTGGAGCAAAAATCTTTGACCAGGTGCTGAAAGCATTTGTTCGAGTTGCAAGTAGTTGTGTGTTTTTAACGACTTCACTGGGTTGCTCTTAACTATCCCACAAAGAGCAAATAAATTTACAAATTGGGTTTCTAAATATTTGATTTTTATATTTTCATAAGATAATTAAATATGAGAAAAATCATTATTTTCTTTCTTTATTGATTTAATTATAATCAAGTATGACAGTGTATTTTATCAAAATTTTGAAAAAAAATATTTATTGAAGGGGTTTGAACCTTGCCCACATTGTTGTATATTAAGAATTTTATTTATTACCATTTGTGCTATAATTTTTTTATACACTTGTTATTAAACACAAACTAAATATTTAACTGTTGCCTAACTCAAGCCATTTTTGGTTCCGTCACTAATTAGAAAAGAAAAGGTACGTAAAATCTTCCTTCTCATTTCAAGGAGTTCATGGTCATTTAAAAGGTTAATCACCACATATTTAAATATTATAAGAAGCCAAAGATGATTAGGTATGTTTTGTTTCTGATTTTGGCTTGGTATTTATTTTTAAAAACGTGGCATGCCAAAATCTAAAATTCGTAGAGCAGTTTTTAAGAGTGTTTTTGTGTTTTAAAAATTTGCCACAGACAGGTTTTCAACGTGTCAGTTGTCTAGCTATCACCCTCTCCTAAAAACTCACTAATCACCGTTCAAAAAGAATTTAGTCATTTGTTGAAGGCACTACAAATTCCCTCACTTGTATACTTAAAACCCCATTTTTAAGAAGTCTAAAACCCTACAAGGTAATAAAGAAGTGAAAAAATTGAGAGGGTTATCTTCTATGGGCAAGACAAAAACCCAATTAGCAAAAAATGTGAATACAAATAAGGAAAATAAAAATAAAAATAAAAATAAGACAAGAAAAGATGGGTCAAGCAAAAAAGGGGTGGGGGGGTTATAGGCATCAGCAACATTAAAGCAGCACCCACTACCTAAACAGTGATAGACAATTGGGTGAGTGGAGGTTAGGGTTTGCTTTAAAGGGAATGGTATTGATAACTGAAGAGCAGTGAAATGAACCTTACCATTTCCGACCACAGCTGAAAAATGAAGCTTTCAGTCTTTGTCACTTAGGCAATACCTCCCCCATAGATATTCTCTATTCCTTTCCCTGTGATGGAGTGAGAAAAAGAAAGGAAAAGAAAGTTTGAGAAAACAGAGTGGGTCAGTGAAATGAGACTTTATTGCAAATTTTTTTTTGTCTCTTTACCAAAATTTGGAAGGAATAATAATGGTGATGTGGGTGTGTGTGTCTTGAAGTTAAAGGGTAAATTCTTATTTATTTATTTATTTTGTGAGTAGGATGGTCTGTTTGCTCTGATAGGGCAGTGGGGGTTCCATTGCCTTTAATTTTGCCCCTTTCTCACCTATGGTGACAGCCCTCTGGTTTTGACTCTTTGCACAATTTTAAGATCACTCAAAACATGGGGAAAGAGGTGAGTTCTTTTTTTTTTTTTAATAGAAATTTCATGAAAATATTGTCCGGAAATTAATGATTATATTGTAATGTTGGACTTAAAAGAATTGGATGATTAGAGATGTCAAATGAGTTCTTGAGCTCCGCTTAACCTAGTATACCATTTATGTATGGTCTAGCCGGTTTTTTTTTTCGACTTTTATTTATTTTTGCATATTAGTACTATGTTGTCACAAGGATTCGATCTTGGGTTCTTTCATATCTTTAAATGCTCGTTTTTCTGGCTTGATTCGAGATCTTAAGACCATGACTAGTCTTTTGGTGGATTGATTGAGAGCAATTAAAAGGTAGGGACGGTTTAGGATTCAATATTAATGGGAATAAATTTAAGTAACATAGAAGGCTTTGGTCTAATGATTTAATATTAATGAATTTCAATTGCTCAAGTGGTAAAGAGGTGAGATGGGGTACGGGAGGTCCTAGTCTCAAATCATTATAAGAATAGAATATACAAAGTGAATATATATTAAAAAAAACTTAAAAAAAAATAATTTTGAAAAAAACAAATATTTGACAAAATTTAGTAAATACCCTTAAATTTTAAAAAAATGATTGTGTTGTAAATGAAACATTTATGTGAGTGGTGAATGACCACATTCATATTCATGTATCACATTAAGTACATTCACATCATGAATGAACCTCCATTCATGATTTTCATAACTCATCACTAGGATGAGTTAATGGAACCATGTTCTATAAGCCTATAAAAGGCCCCTATACTCATTTATGTTTTTCATTGAATAAGAAGTTATCTTCCTTTCTCTCTCTATCTCTATCTCCCTCTTCCTCTTTCTCTTTTCAATTATTCTCTTTTCACATATACAAAAATATATTTATGCTAGTTTCACATTTTATAATAGTTTTAATAACGTTATCAGCCAGATTTGCTCTGAAGGTAATTCCTTAACCCTATCTTAAGATTATTGACTTTGCCTATTTATAATTATACTTGGTTTTACTTATAAGCCAAAATCTATATTGATATTTGTCGAAATCAAATCTAATATTATATCATATATCAAAGATTGTTGACAATGTCAAATATCACAAAACTTGAGTTGTGGCATGACATTACGAAGGCTACATTTTTGGATCGTGATGCTCAGTACATCGTGCAATGAATCTTTAATGACCATCAAAGAAGAAAATCAAGCATCCCTGCAGGATCACGAAAAAGCATTGATTTTTCTTTGGCACCATCTCCATGAGGATTTAAAAGGTGAATATCTTACGGTAAAAGACCTTCTCACTATATGGAATGAGTTAAAAGAAAGATATAACCACCAGAAAATTGTGATTTTCCAAAAAGCTAGATAGGACTTGATGCACTTGAGGTTGCTAGATTTTAAAACAATTAGTGAATATAACTTCACATTATTTAAAATCAGTTCTCAATTGAAGTTGTGCGAAGAGAAAGTAACAGAAGAAGACATGCTAGAAAAAACGTTCACCACATTTCATGCCTCGAATGTGCTCCTACAACAATAGTATTGAGAGCGTAGATTTAAGAAATACTCTTAATTGATATCATGAGATTTTAACGAGAAATCACCAGTCACGTCTAATTGGATTCGAACCATTCCCTGAATCGAATGTGATATCGTCCCAAACTCGTGGACGTGGACAAGGACATGGTTGCGATCATGGAAGGAATTTCTGATACCATAGAATTGATGGTAGTAATCATTCGAATTCCTAAAAAAAGAAAACCTCATGGAACCACCAGAAGTGGAATAATACCGAGGTGAAACAAGAAAATGAGAAATATATACAAAATACACCTTCCAAGGCCCATGAGAATAATTGTCATAAATGTGGTATGAAAGGGCATTAGGCGCGTACCTATCGTATGCCCAAACATTTGGCCGACCTCTATCAAACATCAATCAAGGAAAAAGGAAAAGAAATAGAAATGAACTTTATTGATTGAAATGGACTAGACTTAACTTACTATGATACTGATTTCTTTTGAAGTCTTAGTAGAAAAAAAGACTATTTGATAAATGATGAAAATACTACAACTAAACGATGTTGCTTATATCAAAATAAAATAAAATATCATTTTGTTATTACATCCATTACATTGCTATTTATATTATCTATAGTTTTTATTAATTTGATCTGAAATCCATGTGTTATTGATCTCAAGATGAATGAAGGTGATGTATGTTTTGTTGATTGTGCAACCACACACATAATTCTTCGAGAAAAAAGATACTTTCTAGATTTGACATTAACAAATGTCAATATGAGTATTGTATCTGGTACTGCAAACTTAATTGAAGGCTTCAAAAGAGCAAACATAATACTACTAAATGGAACCAGGTTCCATATCGATGATGCATTATATTCTAGCAAATCCACAAGGAATTTGCCTAGCTTTAAAGATATCCGCAAAAATGGATATCATATTGAAACTATTAGTGAAGGAAATACAAAATGTCTTTACATTACTTCTATTGTTTATAGCAAGAAACTTATAATGGAAAAACTCTCAACATTCTCCTCTGAGTTATATCATACAAATATAAAGCTTATCGAGTCATATGTTGTCATGAACCAGAAGTTCAACTCAAAGACTTTTGTTCTTTGGCATAATAGGTTGGGTTACCCTAGGTCCTCAATGATGTAAGGAATCATAGAACACTCACATGAGCATCCACTAAAGAACCAATAGATTCTTTTGCCCAATGAATACCCTTGTGCTACTTGCTCACGAAGTAAATTGATAGTCAGACAATCTTTTAGCAAAGTCACATTTGAGTCACCAGTCTTCTTAGAAAGAATACATAGGACATATGTGGACCTATTCATCCACCATGTGGTCTTAATAGATGCCTCTACTTGGTGGTCACATGTTTGTCTTCTTTCGACAATAAATGTTGCCTTTAGCAGGTTCCTCGCACAAATGATCAAATTACGAGCCTAGTTTCCTGATCATCCAATGAAGGCCATCAGACTTGACAACACTGGTAAGTTTACCTCCTAAACCTTTACCGACTATTGCATATTAGTTGGAATAAATATCGAGCATTCTGTTGCTCATCCTTACACCCAAAACGGTTTAGTAGAGTTTCTCATCAAACGTCTTTAATTAATAGCTTCGACCCTTTGCTTGTGAAACCAAATTTAGACTTTTGCACGGGGACATGCTGTATGCATGCTCTGACTTGGATTTCGTATTCGACCCACGACAACACCATGAATACTCTCATTCACAACTTGTACTAGACAAAAAACCAAATATTTCTCACTTACGAATCTTTGGTTGTGTAGTATATATATCAATTACACCTAACAACACACTAAAATGGGTCCCCAACGAAGACTTGTGATTTATGTATGTTTTGATTCTCCGTTTATCATAAGATATCTTGAACCCTTAACATGAGATGTTCTTATAATCCACTTTGTAGATTGTCATTTTAATGTGAGTGTATTCCCACCATTAGGAGGAGAAAAGTTAGTTTCAGAAGAATGACGAGAAATTACTTTGAATGAATCTACAATGTCTCATTTTGATTTTTGTACAAATCAATGTGAACTGGAAGTTCAAAGGATCATTCATTTCCAAAATCTTGCAAATTGATTACCAAATGCTTTTATTGATATAAAGAAAGTGACAAAGTCACATATTCCGACTGCAAATACTCTAACACGGATTGATGTCCCTGAAGGACAATTAACAAATGAGTCTAAAATACGCCTGAAGCATGGGATACTTATTGGCTCAAAAGATATAACTACCTAAAAGAGGAGAACACAAATGAGAATTGATACCCTTGAAGAGGTATATGATAAACAAAATGCCCCTATAGAGGCATATGATAAACAAAAGGCTCCTAAAGAGGTATATGGTGAACAATAGGCCCCTGTAGAGACATATATTGAACAAGAAACCCCTGAAGAGGTTCGAAATAAAGAAAAAAAGCCATGAAGAGCGCGTATGCGAAGAATTATGAGATACGATAAATTATGCACCTGATAGGAAAAATAGGATCAAAATAAAGTTGTTATTAATAATATTTTTTTTCTTTCCAAGTGGCCTTGAACATCATAAGAAATGATAAGGATCCCAGACACAAAATGTGGAAAAATGTAAAACACAAAAATGATTTGATCAAAATAGAAAGAAGTTATGCTGGAAGAATTGAACTCATTAATGAGACGATAAGTTTTTGGACTTGTAATCCAAACACCTAAAGGTGTAAAGCCTGTTGGGTAGAAATGAGTATTTGTACGAAAGAGCAATGAAAAAAATGAGATTATAAGATATAAAGTGCGATTAGTAGCATAAGGTTTCTTGCAAAGCCTTGGTATTGACTACGAAAAAACATATTTACTTGTTATGGACGTAATTATTTTTCTCTTTTAAATAGGCTTAGCAGTCTCTGAAGGACTGGACATGCATCTCATGGATGTCATCACAACTTATCCATATGGATCCATAGATAATGACGTATACAAGAAAATCCTTGAAGGATTTAGATTGCCTAAAGCAAATTATATAAAGCCTCGTAGTATGTGATCAATCAAATTACAACGATCTCTATATGAATTGAAGTAGTCCGGACGCATGTGACACAATCGCCTTAGCAAGCATTTATTGAAAGAAATGCAAACAGCCCTATATGCACATGCATCTTTATTAAGAAATCATAAACTGAATTTGCAATTATTGTTATGTATGTTGATGATTTAAATCTTGTTGGGACTTCTAAAGAGCTCACAAGAACAACAAAATATTTGAAAAATGAATTTGGGATGAAAATCTTGGGAAAACAAAATTTTGTTTCGGTTTGCATATCAAGCATTTCCCTATTGGAGTTTTTGTTCACCAATCGACATATACTAAGAAAATCTTAAAACACTTTTAAATGGATAAAACACATTCTTTAAGTTCTCCAATGGTTGTATGTTTACTTGACGTGAAAAATGACAAATTTCGTCATTGTGAAAAGGGTGTTGAATTACTTGGTCATGAAGTACCATATCTTAGTGTCATTGGTGCACTTATGTATCTTGCTAACTGTACTCGCCCAGATATTGTTTTTTCTATTAATTTATTAGCTAGGTACAGTTATGCTCCAACCCAAAGACATTTGAATGATATCAAACATATATTATGCTACTTCCAAGGAACAATTGATATGAGTCTATTTTACTCAAAGGAATCAAAGCAACAATTGCTTGGATATGTTGATGCAGGATACCTTTCATATCCACATAAAGCTATATCACAAACAAGGTATGTGTTTAATTGTAATGGAACTACTATTTCATGGAAATCCTTTAAGCAGACAATGGTGGCCACATCATCGAATCATTTAGAGATTATAGCAATTCATGAAGCAAGTCGTGAATGTATATTGCTAAGATCGGTGATTCAACATATCTAAGAATTATGCAGACGGGTCTATCAAAGACAACCCGATAACATTATTTGAAGATAATGCTGCATGCATTGCATAAATCAAAGGAGGTTATATCAAAAGAGATAGAACCAAACATATTTCTCCAAAGTTCTTTTATACACATGAACTCCAAAAGAGTGGTGGCTGATGTTCGAGCAAATGCCTTTCAGTGATAATCTTGATTTATTCGTAAAGAGTCGTTGTCGTACTCCAGCGTTGAGAAACTAATATACAATATTGGAATGCGCCAATTGAAAGACATTGACATGAGAGGGAGTATGCTTTTGATATGATGTTAGTGTACAATACTGTACTATACTCTTTTTCACTTTGTCCAGGTTTTGTCATACTAGGTTTTACTGGTAAGGTTTTTAACGAGACAATCCTAACAGACTAAAAATAATCCACATCATTATAAGAATATTGTATTATTTTTCCTTCGATAGATTTTATCCTATAAGGTTTTACTAGCAAGGTTTTAATGAGGCATATCCTTAATGGTGGTCATTTAAGGGGGAGTGTTGTAAATGAAACATTTATGGGAGTGGTGAATGACCACATTCACATTCATGTATCACATTAAGTACATTCACATCATGAATGAACCTCCATTCATGATTTCCATAACTCACCATTAAGATGAGTTAATGGAACCATTTTATATAAGCCTATAAAAGGCCCCTATACTCACTTTTGTTGTTCATCGAATGAGAAGTTCTCTTTCTCTCTCCCTCCTCTTCCTCTTTCTCTTTTTCATATACAAAGTGGAAATATATTTTTCTTGGTTTCACATTTTATAATAGTTTTACAACATATTGTGCCTATATTTTATAGTATCTCACCATGTTGGTCAATTGTACTAGAGCTTTGTACTTTTCTTCTTTTTGTATGTCTTGTATTATAAATACTCCTTCAAACTGAAGTAAATAAGTAAATTAATAACTATTTTTTATTTTTATTTTTCAAGTTAAATGTTTAAATAGTTTACATGTTTAGCTCAATTGGTAGAGTGTTCAAAGTTTAAAAATCCAGGACATCCAGGGAGGGGAGGGGTCCCAGGTTTGAGTCCTATATGAACACTTTACTACATTGTAACAAAGTGTTTAGTTGCCAAAAAAAGTTAAATAATTTTTTTAGCAAAAAAAAAAAGGTTAAATGTTTAAATTAACGTTTTGAACAATTATAAAACTGATAATTTAAAGTATAAGTACAGATAAAAGTGAGACTTCTCTCTAGAAGCACTAGCCGCCCCTCCCTCTGTTTTCTCTTTCAAGCCCTTTTTTGTTAAATAGGAGGGGTGATTTTTCTAGCAATTCTTGGTCCGAAATCACCAATTCCATCGCTTGCCTCCCAAATTCGCTTTTTTTTTTTTTTTTTCTTCCTTAAATAAGTGGTTTTCCACACCGATGGGCCATTGCTTTTTCGTGTTTTTTCGTCGCCAACCTCGTTATGGCGAGTTTCGTTGTCGATTTGTCATGATGCAAGGCTTTCTGTCAGCCAACTCATAGGCGTGTTTTTTCGCCGGCTTGTTGTGGCGAGGGTAGCTGCGCTTGTCGACGCATAGCTCTTTCACCCAGCTCTCGTGGTCGGGCAGCTATCATTATATCAAATCATGTTCACGCATGTCAGATCCCATATTGCAGATCGCATTTTTGATTATCAAACACGTATGCCTTAAGCTCTGATCATTTTTATATTAACCTGTATGTTGCAACAACTACTAAGATTTCGTGACTGCGAACATATAGACAAATAGGATTTGATCTGATGACTATGGTGGTTGAACTTTGTCATCTAAATTGACAATAAGAAAACCCACGAAGAAGCTAACTGTCGACGACACAACTACCCTCCGTAGCAATTCGGCGACAATACACGCTGCATTAGGTCAATGACAAAATACGCTGCAACATGTCAACGACAAAAACACAAAAAAACAAAGGCAAACCCAGATCAATATGGTATAAGCCACTTTATTAGAAAAGAAAACCCAAAATCGGGGAAAGAAAACAATGGAAAGGGTGATTTCAGGCCAATAATGACAAAAAAATCACCCATTATCTCTAACAAACAAGGGACTAAAAGAGAAAAAAGAGGGAGAGCAACTAGCTTGAGAGAGAGAGGGGTTATCATGTTGGTCTATTATGCACCTTATAAATCAAGATAAACATGTAACTTGATAATTATATTTATTTTTTATGCTAAATGTTTAAATTACCCTTTTCAATAGTTTGAAAAAAAATATTACCTGCAGAAAAAAAAAAGAAGAAAAAAACTTTTTTCAACATCTATTATTACCCTTCTCAATATCTATATTATTATCAATTTAAAGTATAAATAAGGAAATCACTATTATTAAGGATCATCTTTTACAGTAAAACTCTAACCTCATTTTCTCTTAATTTTTTATATATTATTCTTTTTTCCTTTAAGTAAGGAGCGATAATTTTTTTTGTTATTCTTATCTTGAAATCACCCCCCTTTCACCTATTTCCACAATTTTCTTCCCCAATAAATTTGTTATTCCACAAGAACTAGGTTTTCATTTGTTTTTTTGTGTTTTAATCGTCATCTTGGTACGAAGTGTGGTTGTTATCGTTTTGATGTGGAGTTTGTTTGCTGTTGTTGTGGTGCAACGTTTATTTGCGTAAGGGCAATAACGAGCAAAGTATATCCGATCAGGGACACGAAATCAAATCAATGGTCGTTGATATGTTATAGAGCTGGAATAATATATATTCTAGTCATAATAGTAATATCAAATATGTAAACTCAATTATCAAATGTATAGGCTTTGAGTCAATTCATTATGCTATTAACCTGATTGTTGTTCCATCTTCTATGATTTTTAACGATTTTGATTCTATATTTCTATAGATGTATTGCTACTTTGAATCGATAAAATTATTTTTCTCTTAAAAGAAAAGAAAAAGAAATCACTATTATTACGTGAATATTTTTATGAGATAATCAAATAAAATCTCAAAAAATATAATAATAAAACCCATATATCCAAGTTTTATTTTCTAAAACAAAAACAATTCCTTTTGAGGATCAACAAAAGTGGAGTTTTTTTTAAAAAAAAAAAAAAAAACAAAACACGTACTAATATTAGGGTTTTTTTTTCTTTTTTTCCCAAAGGATGAACCCAAATTTTCCTTTCATAATTTTTTTTTTCTCTTCCTCTTTGGAAATTGCTTGAAGATCTTTAACAAATCTTATCACATTGGGAAATTCAAAATGGTCATGCAATTAAGGACAACCATTTCCCAGAATTTTAGAGTCCACCAAAACAAACATTTCATCAAAGATGCCCTGTGCAAGTTCATATGAAAGCTTGCAATAGGATTTTATCATGATTCAGCAATCTACCAAATCTCCTCCAAGATTAATATCCCATGAAATAGAAAAGACATCTCCATCAGATAACTTTTCAACTGATAGAGGATCATCAAGATCAAAGGCAGTGGAAGGATACAACTTTCTAACGTCTTTTCTTCTCTCAATTTTCTTGACCTTTTTTTTTTTTTCCATAAACCATTTTTTTCCAAAAGCATTCCAAGAAGATTTTTTTCCCCTTCAAAGAGAAAAGAAAAATATATTTTCCTTTTCAGATCATAGAGAAAGATGGGGAACAAAACCAAATTATGAGAAGCAACCGAGTCTTATGAAATCCACAATTTATTTAAGACAAATTCATCTTCTCCACTGGTGCTTTGAGATTATCAAGACACATGTCTCTTAAGATAAAACGGTTGTCGAATGGTCAACAAAAGCACATTGCGGCCATTTTGGCGAACTGAAACTATGTTCGACTCTATCACCAAACATCTAATACTCAAACAACAACAAACAGAACCCTACTAAATTACCAAGACTGCCTAAACCAGATAAAACCTCTTCTTTATAAAATTGAAAGGACCCTTGGCCTCCAAGCAAGCCAAACGCTTTGGCTTATGAGGCGATCAACAACCGTACCAAATAATTTATTTGTAATGAATGTCATTCACACTGCAAACTTTCCAACAAACCCCACATGAATGACATTCACGAGCAAAGACATGACAAAATTGGTGATAGATCCAACAGTTGAAGCCTGCACAGGAGAGGTAGGTGTTATTACCCTTTGAACATTTCCTTGTAAAAATATGTTTACTCTACTAGCTAAATAGTAGACATGATGTCCTTGATATGTTCTGCCATTTGTATAGATGATGACATACCTTACACAAGAATCTTCCTAATATTTCCCGATTCTCACTTGTATGTCTGTTTTGGCCATGAACATGCGCCTGGTCCTGCAAGAGTTTAATAGGAATTATAAGAAATTCTCTTTGAAGCGGCCCCACTGCACTCTTACATAGATGATCTCTTAAATTAAGAGTAACTCATGTTACTCTTTCCAATGCATAGAGATCATTAAAAACATAGCTTAACCTACTTCGTATGAACATCACTATTTCATCATAGGAATGGACAAGGGAAGACCCCACGCTGATATAACCAAGCCTTGCGCCTTAGTCACCTAACTATATCTTGAGATCTTCAGTCAACTAGGTTAGATATCCACCGTATCAACTTATTCTTTTGTGAGCTTTAAGTCTTCATTCCCTTTATGGTCTTTCAACCAATTCTATTTAACCTTGGTTAGCTGGATGCTCCGCAATGTTAGTCTTTGTAATCTGTTGCCAGTCCAACAAGATAACCCCAATTGAGAGTAGTTGTTTGATGGTATTGTGTCTACGACGAATATGTCTAAACTTACCATTGTCCATACTGCTTTGTGCTCTACAAATAGAAAATTGACTATCACAATGTATGCATATTGTAGGCACATGCTTTGGCCACCTCAAAATATCATTTAAGAATTGGTGTAACCATTCCACCTCTTCCCCACATTTGTCTAATGTTGTAAACTCAAATTCCACTGCGAATTTAGTTTGGAGAATTTCTAAAGACTGCTATATTTTCCCAATGTAAACACATAACCACTTGGCTAGATGCAACCACCACAATGTTATTAGATTCAAATGCCAATTTTCGAAATATGCAAGAAAATGTCATTTCCAATAACTTAACATAGCCTAATGATTTAGGCTACCCGATAGGCAATTGAGATCTTTTACCAAATGTCTCAAGTTCTTTCTTTGGTTTTATTTCTCCTTCAATATATATTACTTCAGTTATGGTTATTGGTGTTGTTCAAGTTAACCATCTTCATGCAAGTACAAATTTTCTAATAGGATCAAAACTTTGCCATTGAACTGTCAGCGCGAAAACCCACAAAATAGCTAATCGTTGACAATACAACTACTCACCATAACAAGTCGGCGACAAAACATACCACAACTAGTCGACGACAAAAACACGAAAAAAAAGGAAAACAAAGGAAAACCTAGATCAATGTGGAAGAAACCATTTTATTGAAAAAGAAAACCTAGCAATGGGAAGAACGATGGAATGGGTGATTTCAGGCCAAGAATAATAAAAAATCACCCTTCCTATCTAATGAATAAAGACTTAAAAGAGAACATGTAAGAAGCAAGTGTTTCTCAGGACTCCATCAATTTACTAAATATGGCTTTTATATTTTGGCATGCACTAAGGCATGACTCTTGGCATATCCAAGACTTGTTTTGGCGTGCATGACTCTTGGTATTGGTTTGGAGTCTTCAAGGGAAATAAAAGGTTTTGGTGGCATTTTTTTTTGGGAATATATATCATCTTGGTTGTCTCGGCAAGAAGACAATTTTTTTTGGGCAATCTTTGTCTAAGAAAATTCATTTTCTTTCTTCTCCATTTTGGTGCCAAAAATCATCAGTGTAAGTTTGTTCTTCAAGTAAGTAATGTTTCTTCACTGCATTATTTGGGGTTTATCATGTTTGTTCTGGAGATTTGGTTCACTTTTTTGTGAGGTATTTTCTTCTGTGATTTACACCTTGGTGTGTGTTTGTAAGGCTTATGTTTTTTTTTTTTTTTGCCACTTTGTAAACCCTTTTCGTATGATAAGTGGAAGAAACTCACCTATCTAATAATGTGGATCGATCAAGTTATTTGAGGGAACCACGTAAATCTTGTGTGCTCATTTATTTTCTATTATTTTATTTTATGTTATATTGCTTCCATTGATTTATACTTGTGGGAAAGCCTATTTTTCCTAACAAGAAACGGTTAGGACTTCCAGAGAGGAAAAAGAGATGTATTTCACTATCAAATGAATTCATCATCCAAATGAAGTCTTATGTAGGGATCTATCGATTAATGATCTATAACATAGCATTATGAATGGTAACGAGGTGGGTATTTTCTGATTCTGACCCGCACATAAATGAGTATGAGATTAGTATTATCAAGTTTTTAGCAGAGCAGGGTAGGTTCGGATATCGTTTAATCCTTCTGACCTTGATTATATGAAAAATAATAATTTTTATTTATATTTTAATATATAATAATAATAATAATAAGTTTTTTAATAAAATAAAACTATAACAAATATAATATCTTATTTATTTATAATATATTAATTTTAATATAATTAAAATATAAATAAATAGTAAAATAAAATTTAAACATGACCGATATGAGAATTTCTCATTCCCACCAACCTGTCGCATTGTTTCATTTATTTTTCAACAAGGGCAAGGATAAGAAATGATTTAACTAGAGTTGGGTTGGGATGAGACCGCCTGACCCGAAACCGCCCATTGCCATTCCTATTAATAGCACAACACAATATGAATGATTTGTAGAATCATGGGCCAAACATACTATAGGAGGAAGACAATTTGATATGCCTAAGATTTTTATCTATGTTGTATGGGGGTCTAGTATTTTGGCACGTAAAAAATGTCTATTACATTAACATTCCTTTTGACATCTTTAGATAATTTCGATTTAGGAGATTTCTTGACTCTTGATATGAAACTTGAAAGTATATGCCCAATCAAATCCACCTTTTGTGTGTGTAATTGTTGGTGGCAAATTTCTTTGGATTTTTTTTTTTTGGTTTTACTATCCTTTGTCTCCTCTGAAATTTATAAATATTAAATTATTAGACTAAAGTCTCTTATGTTAATTGAATTTGCATCTCACTGAAAATGAATGATGGATCTGCAAGGAAATAGTTTAGGGTCCAATGAGACACAAGATATTCGGCCATCAAGTTTATGTTAAAGCTGAATCTCAAAATTATTAAGGAAAGTTAAAATAAAGTTATGAAATGAACGAAAAGAATACTAAAAAAAATAAAGATTAAAGTTTAAATATAATAAATTAATTATATATGTTTATTCAAATTTATTTTATTTGTTTTTTTTTATTATGTAAAAATTAAGACATTTAAAAATATAAATTTTACTTCATATTCCATTTTTGCACAGTAAAACAAAACATAAAAAAATTATTTTTCTTAATATTTTTTTTCCTTTTCGTAGAACGTTTGGGGTTCAAACGAGCCTTATGATTAAAACAGAAAAGAAAAAGAAAAATCTCGTGAAGGGCCACGATTAAGTCAATTTATTGATCAAAAGTAGCCGTTATATGTCAATACAAAATTTTGTCAGTCAGTTCGTTCGAAGCGTTGTCTTTCGTTTTAGGTTGCCGTTGAATTCTTTATATATATTTTTTATTTTGGTGTTCAGGCCCATGGATCAGGCCCATATTGGAAGCGAGCCCAGTGACCCAGGCCCTGCTTTATACGTAAGAAACACATAGTCGGCCATGGACAGAGAAAGAGATAGAGATGGCAGGAGCCGGAGAAGGTCCTAAAAGAGCAGGGAGGCCTCTACTACCGCCGGGGAGAGGCCCTCCGCCGCCGCCTCGTCCTCGTTTCGAACCCGTCGACCGAGAAAAGGTTAAGTTCTGGAATTTGGAATCATCACTCTCGTTACTTTTATTTAACTCAACACCGTTGTCAATTCTAGGGTTTTGAAGCATGATTCTTTCGATTAGGGGTTTTAAAGTGTTATGAAGTTACTGTTATGATAATCTGAAGCATTGATTGTGTATGTTAACGTCTAGCGGACTCTGAGAATAATCTAGAGTATTTGCCATATATTCTGTTTGGATGTTTAGAAAATGCCGGAAATTTTCAAGAAACTAAAAAACTCTTCCGAGTCTCACAATGTTCGTTTTCCAGGACTGGAGAAGACTGAAATGTAATCACTTTGTGTGAGCTGATTTTAGATTAAATGTTTTGCTTAACTAGTTGATTGTAAAGCCATAATTCCTTTCTCATCAAGGCTTGGTTTTTTTTTTTTTTTTTTTTCTATTTAGATAAATGTGCCAACTTTTTAAGGTGAGATAGGATAAGAGGCATAGTGTTGGACCAAAATAGATAAAATTAGTGGTGAGATATATTATCTACTATCTTTCTTATATCCCTTGAATATAGTAGATTAATTATGAGTTAAGTATTAAGATGTAGGATAGACATATTCCTTGTGCTATAAACTTATTTTTTAGTCAAATTTATATATATATATATATATATGTCCGTTGGATTTAATATCCAATGATGTCATATTTCATTGGAAACCATATTTAGAATATATGTCTCCTATCTTATGGAATATGATATTCAAAAATATACATTTTTTATCCTATCACCTTATATCATTAACCAAACGTAGCCTACAACTTGGACTGAAACCTTCATTTTGCTTGGAAAATAGGATTTCATGTCTTTATGTCAATATGATAACACCATATGTTTTGCAGCAGTCATCAACTATCCTCCAAAACACTTCTCCTCCGCTAGGGTTTGAGACTGATTGTTAATAAGATATTAAAAGACAATAATTCCAAATTGATAATTCATATCTTTGTTTTCTAATTTCTTATCAAAAAGAGAAAAAAAACATATTTGTTTGCTAATAGAGATAGGTACATTGATTTTTTGGAGTGCCTTTTGTCTTTATTTATGATTGATATGATTTTTACCCTTGGGTGCAGACTTGTCCTTTATTGCTTCGAGTTTTCACTAAGGTACGTTCACCTCTTGGACTATAACCATTTTTTTTAGCTAAATGTTTTTGTCCTCAAAATTCTTGCCCACACATTTCAGTTGAGGGCTAAAATTATATTGCTCTTATCTTCCCTTAATGTTTTTAAGAGTGTTTGTCATTATGTTGATAATTTGAGGGACCGGTGATTTGTTTGTAAGCAAGTTTTCAAAAAAGTATATGATCATAGAAATTTGAATTTCCTCCTTTTGCCATGAATAACCTGGGGTTTGGCTAGAAATGACTTGATTGAATAAGATTGTCATTATTCATGTTGGTGAGTGCCTCTTCTTTCAAGGTTTTTTTAGAGCTTGAGGGGTTTGAAACAGGGGTGTTATTTGTAAGCAAGTTATCGAAAAAGTATATGATCATAGATTCTTTTTATCGATGAAAAAAAAGTATATGATCATAGAAATTTGAATTTCCTCCTTTTGCCATGAATAAGGGAAGAATTTCAAGTTTTCACTAAGGTATGTTCATCTCTTGGACTATAACCGTTTTTATTAGTTAAATGTATTTGTCCTCAAAATTCTTACCCACACATTTCAGTTGAGCGCTGAAATTATATTGCTCTTTTCTCCCCTTAATGTTTTTAAGAGTGTTTGTCATTATGTTGAGAATTTGAGGGAGTGGTGATTTATTTGTAAGCAAGTTGTCGGAAAAGTATGTGCTCATAGAAATTTGAATTTCCTCCTTTTGCCATGAATACCCTGGGGTTTGGCTAGAAATGAATTGATTGAATAAGATTGTCATTATTCATGTTGGTGAGTGGCTCTTCTTTCAAGGTTTTCTTAGAGCTTGAGGGTTTTGAAACAGGGGTGTTATTTGTATTCAAGTTATCGAAAAAGTATATGATCATAGAAATTTGAATTCCTCCTTTTGCCATGAATAACCTGGGGTTTGGATAGAAATGACTTGATTGAATAAGATTGTCATTATTCATGTTGGTGAGTGCCTCTTCTTTCAAGGTTTTTTTAGAGCATGAGGGGTTTGAAAAAGGTGCGTTCTACTCTATCCATTTATTTTAATTATGGAGGCTGTTTGTTGTTTTGTTGCTATGGTGGGTCATTAGAGTTTCATGTATAGTTTTTAATTGAGGGAAAAAGAAGACAAAGCGGTGGAAGTTTTCTATTTACCTATTATTGATGAAATATTGCTCTTTAATGATGTGTTCGATAATCAAGTATCATGGTTTTGGTGAATTCTATTTTGGCTTGAAGTTGTTTTAGGGTTGAATAGTGACTTAGAGAAAGGTGACATTATGCTAGTGAAGCAGTTCCCATGATTGAGGAATTAACTCTTTTTCTGGGTTGAGAGGTGGTTACACCTATCTTAGTCTTCCTTTGGATGCATCCATAAACCTTTTTCTATATGGGAAGTTGTGGAGGAGAGGGTCCTTAAAAGGTTAAGACTCTTGGAAAATAATTCTTCATAAGGGTTGTAGTCTTCTTTAAGACACAAATTGTTTCCTAGTCTTAGATGATTGAGAGGATTATATTTTTGGTCGAACTCTGAGTTTTTCCTTTAACTAGTTTGATTACTCTTCCATTATTCTTGATGACAGTGAACGAGGAGTGACAAACTTCCTTTAATATTTGAAAAATGTGGCTTAAATTGGAAGGCTTCAGAGATATGGTGCAGGGTTGGTGGATGGGTTATAATGCAAATGGTTCTTTTAGATATATATCGGTTCCTGCTTATAACTTTATGATTAAAAATTGGAAGGAATGGAGGCCCTTTTTCAGAGACATCGAGCTCATTAAGAAGGGATGTTGTTTGTAGATTGAGTTGGAAGGAAACTAAGAGGGAATTTTTTACTTATCTTCTATGCTTAGTTCAAGGAAGAAGTGAATCACTTCCTTCTGTGCTTAGTTCAAGAAAGAAGTGAATCACTCTATGTAAACATTGTTTGGAACCCATGGACACCAACAAAACTGAGGTTTTTTTTTTTAAATTTTAATTTAATTTATTTTTTTGCTTGGGAAGCCATTTGGAGAATGATCTTAGTTCTTGATCAACTTATAAGGAGATGAATATTTTGAATAGAGATCAGATGTGTAAAAGGGAAGAAGAATTATTTGAAGACTTGCTTGTTTATTGATCTGTAGCAAGAATTTTGTGGCAATTGATCTTTTCCCCTATTCAAAGTGGCATGGGTGGTGCACTCTTCTATAAGAGGAATCCTTCTGAGTTGGCATGACTCTTTTGTGGGAAAGAAGTAGAAGAAAAACTTAGTTGGTTGTTCTCTTGTGTATGTTTTAGACCTTATGGAGGGTAAGGAATTAGAGGTCATTTGAAGATGTAGAATCATTCTAGCAGTTAAATCCTCTTTTCTGTGTAATTTTTGGGTTGGGTGAGAGGTCATATAGATGATCCTCCTATGACCATGATAGGCTTTTTAGGAGAGGTTAATATTTATTTATTATTATTATTATTTTTTCTTTGTTCTATTTTGCTTGCCTAAGATGTGCAACCTGAATACGTCGCTAGTGCCCCCTTGGTTGACTGTTTTAAATATGTACTTTTGTTTTGGCCTAATGAAAGATAAAGGTAAAAAAAGAGAGAAAAAGAGAGGGTGCAGCACCTTTTTCACTGGTGCTTTTCAATAGTCTTTGTTTACTTAATTTTTTCTATATAAAAAAAACTAAGCTGTGATTTGGTCTTGAATTTGTATAGATTGGATCTCATCACTCCAAGGAAGACTTTGCTGTGAGAGGAAAAGAGCCCAAGGATGAGGTCCAAATTTACACATGGAAGGATGCTACGCTTCGTGAGTTAACTGATCTGGTATGTCACTACTTCTTGAACTGATCAATTGAGTGTATTCCTACTTTTTGTGTTGACTGATAAAAAGTATATTGAAACAATATGCTTATTCCTTATTAATGTTCTTTTCTGTTGCCACTTCTTCACCCCCCCACCCTATCATCCCAAGTATGATATAGAGATGCACATACGATATGAATGTGAGGGGAAGGGTTTGAAGTGAACCTTTACCCTTTAATATAATTTTTTATGTATGTTAGGCCTTCTATATGTAAGTACTGTATTTCAGGGATAATAATAGCCAACCCACCTTTATATGTCTATGATGTAATGGTGCTAGTCAATGTACACAATTTTAGAGAAAAAAGGATTCATACATGTATTTATGTAGCCTATTTTTCTGATAAGTTGGTGGCCATTCAACCCTTCCTATGTCTGTTAAGATCTTTTATTATATTATCATTGTTTAATATTTGAGAAATTGATGTATTATCCTTTGGTCCTGTAGTTTGATCGTGCTCCTTTTTTTGTAGGTCAAAGAGGTTGCTCCTGCAGCAAGGAGAAGAGATGCATTACTGTCATTTGCTTTTGTTTATCCTGATACAAATGGCCGATTTGTGTTGAGAGAGGTAAATACTTCCAAGGGCTCGGTGTCATGCAGCTATATCTTTATTCACATGTGTGAATAGTACCTATTTTGTATTTATGCATATGTAGACAAATTCCCTGAATCACATTGGATGCCACTTGAGGCCCTCTGCCTCAAGTGGCAGGGGGGGCAGGGTTAGGGTGGGGGCGTTGATGTTTGTACTAGTGATGAAGAATGTCCGCATATCTTCTCACTTACGAATTATGATTAGGTTGACATGAAGCTAAGTTTTTATTATACGCAGAGGATCTAGCTAAAAAAAACCGGAAAGCATTGACTTCCACTCTTATTAGATGGATCTATGTTGCTCCACTGGTAGATTTGTGCAATATAAGACTCTCTCTGATTGTTGATATCTTCATTGTTCAATGAAAGGTGGGGAAGACATTTTCTTATGGAAACGGGAAACGACTAGATGATGGCAAGGCATTAGCTGACCTTGGCTTCCAGGTAAACAAAAGAATTCCTACACGATCGTGCAGCATGCATTTCTGTGCCATTTCTTTCAAATTGTAATTAAATTTGTGGTCGTCCCACATTTGCAGATTGGGGATTACCTGGAGGTAATTCAGTAGAGACTTTGGAAAGGCTGCTGCGTGTTCAAACGAGGAAGCTCTGCATTTCTTCACATTTATCTTAATATTTTGACATATAGATGTGGCGGCCTCCCAATGTGAACATTCTTAATGTTAGAAAAAACTCAACTTATTACACTCTGTTGTTAGATCCGACGTCGCATAATGATGTGTTTTTCCGAGCGAAAAGTTTGATACTTTTGTTAGCCATTAATGTTAGCGTTTGTTTTGTGCTTTTTATATATGCATCAATGTAATTCTCTGAAAAGTGAGCTTTTATTGACCAGCATGGGGATAGATTTTACCCAGCAATAGCAATTATAGCCTCCTAATTATCTCTCACTTATATATATATATATCCTGTCCCACTTTAGGGTTTCAGCAAATCAGACTCCCTTTACTTCCTGATTCCATCTCCTGGACAAAACGTTTCTTACCATTATCATATGATATATATCTATAAAAAGATAAGAGTTTCACGTTCTAATAAAATAACGACTTAAAAAGCACCTATGAGAGGGGTATAAGGGGAGGTCCTAGATTGAATCTATATAACAACAAATGCTATAACAATCAATGTAAGTGAATAGATGCCGAAAAGACGTCATAATGTGTATTCTTGGTGTCCGGGCTACCGTCCTTGCACTCGTAGTCTAAATACCCAATAACGGACCCCTATCTTCAGTTATTCCTTAGGGTAAATATTTTTATACATTTTCCGCAAAATGATGATAGTTTGCAAAAACCTTTGAGCTTTGTCCCAAAATAATGTTTTTTTTTTTAAGTAATGCCTATTTCACAATAATTGATAAATTAATATGTCATTGTCATGTTAGAAAAATCGTAGTTGAGGTTTTAAATTTTTTTAAAATAGTTAAAATTATAATTGATGATGTTAAAACCATGGTTGATTATTACGGTTTTATCATTTATTTATTTTTTTTAAATTATAGTCACTAATTTAAAATTATTACAGTTTTAAAAAATTTAAAATTATAGTCATTAATTACGATTTTACTAACATGGAAATGACAAATTAGATTGATCGTTATTTTAAAACATGTATTATTTTATAAAACCGTTATTTTGGAACATTGTTCAATAACACATCCACTAATCTCCATGGGAGGCGGGTGGATCACAAGGACTATAATCGAAGTGGAAAATTGTTTTTGTTTTTAATAATGAATGATAAACCGGGTCAGTCAAGAGCGTAAGGTTTCGTTTAGTCACAAGTGGGGCGGAACCCAGGAAAGGGCAAGAAGAACCGCCGACAGCGATAAACTCTAAATCCAATAATCATGGTGGGTTTTTACTTTCTTTACGGACCATCACACTTCACTCTCACCCTAGGTCTCTCTCTCTCTCTCTCTCTCTCTCTTCCTACTCTCACTTCCCTTCCTTCTCACGCTAATTCTCTTTCCCTGATTTTCTCATGCATTCTCCTGGTTTCTCAGCACCCAAACACTCCAATTTGCCTCGTCTCATCACTCTCAAACATAGATCCCTCTTGAAACTCCCTCGTAATTTTCAATTCTCATCACATTTCTCTCTCTCTCATCTACATTCGTAATCTCTTTATTCAATTCTTCATATTTCCAGGTTTCTGATCCCAGAATGGCATTGAGACGGGGATTATCCGGTGCGGCCTTGCAGAGGAACAGACCCAGTCGATCACGATTGCCTCTGGCTGTCGTTATTTCCCTTTCGTTACTCGCACCGTTGATTTTCTTCGTCGGACGCGGCATCTACCCTACAGGCGAGTTCTTGATCTCATTCTATGGCATTGGTCTTCATTATATGGGTTGACTTTTTTATTCTGTTACTAGTACTTTGTATTGGATTATGCGACATTTTAAGTTGAAATGGACATTGTTTGATATTTAATTATGCATTCCTCATTCTCGTCCCAAGTAATTGATAGAATTCAGGTTGCGAATTGGATTTGATTTCCATACCTACAATTTATAATGAATGTCAAGTTGAGTTCAAAGAGAGCTGAACAGTTGTAGTATAAAAACTTTGCCTTGGGGACTTAGTGGAGCCGTATGATGTTATATCCTGATGGGTTTTACCGGATCTTGGGGGGATATATTCTTGTTGAGTTTAAGAACCATGATCTTGCTAATTTTTACCAAGATTTCATGATCTGCTTCTGAGCTTGCTTGGGAGGGTTTTTGAGAAGGAAGAACAATATCATGGGAAGCTTATGCTTGATCTTTACGAGTTTTCTACATGTTTTGTTAATTTGTCTAGTTTAAAATTTATACTGAAATGCTAATAAGATCCCTAAATGTTATGTGCATGATTGCTTCAGAACCTCTGAATTTTTCATGTTTGAACAAGTGAAAGTGCAAGTAGAAGGGTAAAAGAGTAAGAAATAAAGTTAAAAAAAAAAAAGAAGGAAAGAACTATAAAATAAGTGTAAGCCCCATATATTTTTCATTGGATTTTTATTCTAATCTTAAATAACTTAATATGCTTCATTTTTCTTCATAATATTCCATGGAAAACCAAACAAGGAACTTTGAGACTTCTTATTTTCCCCCAACCCAAATACTAATGCTAATACTAATACTTTTGAGATCCAAATGTGGTGTTAAGGTTTTGTAAATAATTGTTTCACTGGGAAGCCTGCTGAATGCTGAAAAAAGAGATGGAGAGGTTGAGCCCTCGAATGATATTTTGTATGTAGTGAAATTATGGAAAATTATCTGATAGCTTGAATGGGGGCTTTCTTTCTTTCCCTTATTGCTTTCTCAGTGTATGTATTTTAGTCCAACATTTCTGGTAATTTGTTATAAAGTCTGTTCAATATGGTTGGGGGTTGATGATAGATTTAAGGTAGCCATAGCTTACTAGTTTTCAAAATGAGATAATACTATAACCTATAAAAAAAAAGAGATAATAATATAGGGATCAGATGTTGTGAATGTGCTATAGTCTGCTTCAGCACCAACTCATGGACTTAATAGTGAAGCCATTAAAACATCTGGATAATGAGTTCTGCTTTTATCAATTTTATATCTCTTCAACTTCATTTTCTATTATTCGTTGGATTTTTCCATTTTTAACTTACAGCAGCAACCTATACTGATTTGTTCTGCTTATGCAGATCATACTGATGTATCAAGTAGCTCTAGTAAACAGGTAGCCTCTTTGTACGTTTTATGTTTCTGTTCCTTAAGCTTCACATTGACCCCGATGGCTTCTTATTTACCAAGAGAAGGAACTAAATGTGTGGTGACAGGATGTGGATTGGAGAGAAAGGCTTGCACTGCAACATGTTAAATCCCTTCTTTCGAAAGAGGTAAATAGAATTCAATGACAACCACATCATGAGTTTACCATGTTATGTTTATCGATTCCTATAATTTGGAGCAGTTGCTGTAGTAGTTTTTCTTTCTCTTCTTTTTGAAGCTTTTGTTATTTTATCCTTTTATATGGCATGCTAATTGGACATAAATTCTTAGGTCATTGATGTTATCACAGCGACGACAGATGATATGGGACCTTTCAGTCTTGATTATTTCAGAAAAAGTAATTTGTCTGCATCGTGGAAGATTGTTGGCCTAGGCACTTCAGTTGAGAATAATGCTTCTTTTTCAGAGGTTTGGATATCCTTATCATTTTTTTGGCTTTGGCTCTCTACCAGCTGTTCTTTCTTGAGGCGTATGTTATGATGCCAAACCATGTGAACTTACAGAGGTTGATGCATTGATGTGTTTATTTTGTGTTTGTTTAAAGCTCAGCTAAAAGGGTTCAGCTGTCAAACAAGAATCAACTGAGTAAACAGGATAAATCTTCTGAGGTAAACTTTTTGTTGCTTTTTTTGTTGTGCCAATGCAGCTTGGAAGTTGGTATAAGCTATAAAAGGTCTTTTCATGCTGTGCAGCAGGTGATCATTCTCAGTTCATTGATTCACCAGCAAAGCTTGTCCGGAGGGTAATTATAATGTTTGAATATGATGTTTTTTTATAATTATGATGTTTGATTATTTGGGATCTAAAAATCTCATGGTCTGGAGCCATTCCATGCGTTTGTGAGTAGAAGCCTCTTCTTTCTTTTATGTGCAGTACTGTTTTAATTTCATGGATTTAAACATTTTTGCAGCAATTGAGGGAGAAAAGACGTGATAAACGTACTGCTGATTTGGTGCGGCAAGATGATGAAGCAACGGTAAAACTTGAAAATGCAGCCATTGAACGTTCCAAACTAGTGGACTTAAAAGCCAGAAATACAGTATATGGAGGAAAGAAAATGAGAATGAAACTTGATTCAACTGTACGCTTATTGCGGATCAAATGATTATGGCTATATATGCCAGCACAGTAAAATGGAAGAACAAGCTTGGCTTGCAGCAAGAGTTACCGGTACCTACTCAAAAAAGAAAGTCAACGCTCTTAGAGAGGCAAGTGCTGATTCTGATTTACACCACAGGTATTTGAGTTTCTGGATTGCAATATCCTGAGTACTACCATCACCATTTCCTGTTCTCAATATTAATGGCTCTAGTACCATGCTTTCTTTTTTATGTATAAAATGCCTTCAGTGCACCAGAGAAAATCAAAGCTATGGGTCACGTTCTGTCAAAAGCGAAAGAGCAGTTATATGACTGCAAGCTGGTCACTGGAAAGTTGAGAGCAATGCTTCAATCAGCAGATGAACAAGTCAGGAGCTTAAAAAAACAGAGCACATTCCTGAGTCAACTAGCAGCCAAGACAATTCCTAATGGAATCCACTGCTTGTCTATGCGTTTGACCATTGAGTACTATCTTCTTTCTTCCAGAGAAAAGAAAGTTTTGTAGCAGGAATTTGAAAATCCAAATCTTTTACCATTATGCTCTTTCTCTGATAATGTATTGGTCGCCTAGTTGTTGTCAACTCAACCATCTTGAATGCTAAGGTGAATTGGTGGATTCATTTACTCTAAACTAGCATCTATAAGTCGTCCTCTTATCCTAGACTTAAAACACCAATATTAGTATCACTCAATTTATCTTTGTCAATTTTTCTTTTTTTAGAAGAGATTTAAATTTGTGGCCCCCAGTCATTTATGGTTTCCTATTTATGTTAAACCCAATAATTCATTAATTTGTTCCACTTCTACAGCTTAAGGTTATATACCATTCTGGGGGCTAGGTTCATATGCAAGTCGCCACTTATTATTCTTCCTTCTGTCCCCTTTTCTTCATACCTTGAATGGACAAAAGGGCCTTATATATGTTCTTCCTTTTTCATTCACTAAGTGTGTTAATACCCTGGATTTCAGGAGCCGGAAAAACATGTATTCCATTTGGTTACTGATAAGCTGAATTTTGGAGCCATGAATATGTGGTTTCTGTTGAACCCCCCTGGAAAAGCAACCATCCATGTGGAAAACGTTGATGACTTTAAGTGGCTAAATTCGTCCTACTGCCCAGTTCTGAGGCAGCTTGAGTCTGCTGCTATGAAGGCATTCTATTTCAATCAGGGCCATCCGAGTACTCTGTCATCAGGCTCTTCTAATTTGAAGTACAGGAATCCAAAGTATCTCTCAATGCTTAACCACCTTGAGGGTTCATCTCCTGAGGTTTATCCCAAGTTGGATAAGATACTTTTTCTGATGATGACATTGTCGTGACAGAAAGACTTTGACTGGATTATGGTCGGTGAATCTCCATGGGAAGGTGAATGGTGCAGTGGAGACATGTGGTGAGAGTTTTCACCGTTTTGATAAGTATCTGAACTTCTCTAATCCTCATATTGCAAGAAACTTTCATCCAAATGCTTGTGGGTGGGCATATGGAATGAACATTTTTGATCTTAAGGAGTGGAAAAGGAGGGATATTACCGGCATATATCATAAGTGGCAGAACATGGTAAGTCTTTCGATAAATCTTGTGTTCTCTTCTTTTACAAATGATCTCTTTTCATGCATGTGAATATTTATTATTAGCAGTGATCCCGATGGGTGCTACTATATTTTTACTAATTCTTCGGGATCATCCTCTATAGTGTATGCCATACTTTTTCAGTCCCTATATTTCCATGAAATGAACTGAGGTTCCCCATGTATAGTCAAATCTTATGTTATGAACTGATATTGGTTTGGTTTCTCAATTTTGGATTTAGTCAACAGTTGAACAAGAGTACAATCTCTATATATTGTTTCTGAGTTACTTGTTTCTGATGGTGGTGTTAGAATGAAGATAGGACGCTATGGAAGCTTGGAACGTTGCCCCCGGGGCTGATTACATTCTACGGGCTGACCCATCCAATTGAGAAATCCTGGCATGTGCTGGGCTTGGGATACAATCCAAGCATTGATAAATCGGATATTGAGAATGCTGCAGTGATACATTACAATGGAAACATGAAACCATGGCTGGAGTTGGCGATGACGAAGTACCGGTCTTACTGGACAAAGTACATTAAATTTGATCATCCCTACCTTCGCAACTGCAACCTAAGTGAATGAATGGGAACACAAAAGATCAGCTAAGGGACTGTGGGATGCACTTTTTTATTCCAACCTAAGTGAATGAATGGGAATAATGAGAAGCAGCAAAGGTACAGTGTTATGCTCATTGAGTGTGGTTCTTTCTCCCAATGAAAGGTCAGTTTGTTTTGATTTAGTGGACAAGCGGGAGTGGTTTATCTTTTCTCTGTTGCCTTTCCCTTTCCTGTCCCTGCATTGCTAATTCTTCTTTGTAATTCATTCTAAATAGTTCCTATGAACGATGTGCTGCATTGACCTGTAAGAACTCCCTTCTGTATTTGGTTGTGGAGTTAGTTTGATTTGGTAGAGAAGTAAACCTCATAATTATGAAGGTTTTTACTTGTGAATTATTCTTGTATTTGCACTACTGCTCATCCTTTTGTATTATTTAATGTGGGGATGAGTTCAGAAATTTAAATAGTCAATGCTTTCTCTTAACAATCCTCAGTAGGTTGATAGCTACTCCCTTTAATTGTTTTCTTATCTTAGTTTTCTTGAGATGGAACTGAAAAGGGAAAAATTGTCTTTGTTCCTTGTTCATTTTTATCCCTAATAGATTTTGAGGGATTCGATTCAGGTTTTTTCCATTTGTAATATAACATACAGATGCAAAAACCAATTTGAGATTGGGCGAAATATTTCAGCTTTCTTCAAAAATTTCCCCCTTATTTTGAATCTACTTTCTGGGCTGATGAATGAACCCATTGTATGTTGGTGAACAGAAAGTACACTAGTATGGAGCTTTATTTGTTTTTATTATTTATGGTCTGTGAGAGGCTTATGTAGGAATTATATGTCACTAATCATTGATGAAGTTGTATGCATTTGGATGATTAATGCTAAATAGAAGAACGATGAAGGGATGTAGATTATAGTTTCTCATTAAATAGTGGCATGCTTGTTTATCCTTCTGGTCCATTGTGATTTGTAGCTGTGTGGCCCTAAACCTGCATCAGTCCTTTGACTTACTTTGGCATGAGGGATAGCTCAAATTTAATGCAGTTATTAGTTTGGATAAATGAAGGATTTGAACCATAGTATATAGAGATCCCACTAGATCTTGTTAAAAAAACTTTTATTTTTATTTTAACCTAATATCATTTAGTTGTAAGGCTTTTGTTAATGTCAAAATTGTGATTTGATGCTCAAAGTGAAAACGTTTCCAAAAATCTGTGGTTGTTATATGACTGTTAATTTCTGTATTTATTGCCATTGCTGAAAAAAGAAACGAAGAAGGGTTTTATTTCTTGATTCATCCAATGAAAATACACGGAATATCCCTTTGACAATAGGTTGTGGGAGCAATATTGCCTAGTGGGTGTATGATTTTATTTATTTATTTATTTATATTTCTCAGAGACAATGTTCTTGTTGAGTTTCGTTCATTTGAGCTTGATTGCATCAATAGCTCTATATTTGAATTGGCATGTCCTAAAAAGAAGATTTGAAGATCCAATTCAAGATAAAATTTGATGGTTCATTCAGTTATAGGGAATGAAGCCAGAAAGCAGTGGAAACAGCTTTCAAAATTCTTTAAATCTCTCAATTTGACAATCTTGAAAACGATAATATAGGGGACCCCATAGATTGTCTTTGAGTTTCTACCTAGACTCCAGAAACAGCAGATGAAACCCTAGCTATGTTAGGAGGGGGAGAAGGCAATAGGGGTGGTAAGGCCCCTAAAAGGAAAGTTTTGCCACATAAATCTTTATTTGTGGTTATTCCTTGTTCAGATTTGATTTGTCATATCATGCATGTGGGTTGATGGTGCATCTATATCTGCTTGGTGTGTACTTAGGTGAATGATCAAATTGGGGTCCACGGAATAATTTATGTTTATTTGATTTTCCAATCACCCAATTGGGGCTTTCTCTTTTTTGGAGTTCCTAATGCAAGCCCCAACTAAACATAGCTTGCCATGTCTTTCATGGGCATCCACAGAACTCCCAACTGTTCACACACATTAAGTTGAATCATGTTGTTAGAACTCAACTTAGGGGTAGGTTGTGATGCATGGTTTTTTACCCACCCACTTATTGTCACACTTCTTGAGTCTGATGGATTTTGTGTGATCCCTTGTTGAATATATTATGATTGTTTGCCAACTTCATGGAGAGATATTTGCCTATAAACTTGCATGATATATTTTGTTTATGTAGTATGTTAAGATACCTGTCCATAAGACTTACCTTAGATTATGATGACTTTGAAGAAAAGTTTAGATTTCTTTCCAACAGGTCTTCTTGAGCTGGGGATTAAAAACTAAGAAAAGGGATGGATAGAGTGAGTGAGTTCAACAGCCAACACCCCCACAATCCACATAGTGGGGTTAGATGACTCAACCAGACCAGGCTCTATGGCCTTACTACATGTACATTATGGTGCAACAACCACTCACCATAAAGCTATACATAAGTGCCCTGCCCCCAATCTGGGTCCTTGAACAACAGCTTTACCCCCCTCCTACTTCCCCATCACCAGTACTCCTCTTTCTATTGACTTCTCAAATCTACTTTCCCCTGGATGTGATATGATTCTGTCTCTCCTTGGCCTTATTCTAATTCTCTATTTTTCACTTGCATAAGCCCCTGCCTTTTTAAGTCCACTTCCATGCATTTGCCTTTTCCTTCTTCAAACTTCCAATGCGAAAATCTCATCGGGATCAACTTTGCTCCCCATTATCTTTTAATCCCCCCCCCCCACATCAACTCATCCACCAAATATTCCCTAACATAGCCAAATATGTGGGCATACTCGCCATTGGCCGAGCTCTAAATCAACACCCATCCCCATTGGATGAATTGAACTATATAACTAGTTTTGTCTTCAATATCATAATAGGAATTGCTTTGTGAGAGGATCCTCTTTTATTGCTATACGAGACTTTTCCCGAATTCTTCTCTACTCACCCATAGTAATTGGCACTAAAGGCAGCTCTAATTGGTCTTATGTTATATTACTCAAATATCTTTAGTTTTTACTTTCCTGGCACTGTTTTTACTTTTAAGATTGGAATCGAAGATTCATTGCTGTAGAAGTGTTCTGAAAGTGAACTGTCTAATATATTTGTTATTCTCAAGATATGATTAGATGATTAGATTAAGGCAGGACTCGGGAGATTATGATACTTTTGCTTGACATTGAAATGATCGAAAAGTTAAAGCTTTAGAATCATCATATCATGCATTGAATTAGATATATATATAGAGAAACAAGAGATTCGGAGATTCTCTACATTTCCCTTGCCTGTTTTGTTCAACAACAAATTGAGAGAAACCTTTTCAAAAGGGGGATTGATCCATCTCCACATAGCTTTGTTGGGCACATGCCAGAATCCCACTGTCTAAATGGATGCTTAAACCAACTTACTTCAATTCCTTATTGGAACTTTAAGAGAGTAATTTGTTCTTTCTCTGGTCCCTGGGAATGTCCTGATATTTTATAGGAAATGTCTTGTAAGTGATCATTACCACCACCCCCATCCATGATGAATATGATAAATACATTTATTTAGTTGTTGATTTTCTGTTCAGGATGCAAGTCTCAGTTACCTGTAGAAGAGAAGACCTATTGCCTTTCCTTTGTTTCCTTGTCTCCTCTTTCTTTTTTTTTTCTGTATAAGCTTTTCTCCTTGTGAATCAATTTTGTTCATTAGGGCAAAATAAAACAAAAGAAGGATCAATTTTCAAAGCCATGATTTTTTTTTTTCTTTCCTTCCTGTGAGACCACAATCACCAGAATATGAAATTATTGAATTGCGTTTATTACAAATGCCTTGAACTTATGATAAGCGAGACTAAAACTTTCTTGTTGTCTGTTCAAATAGATGCGAGCTTGCTAAAAAAAATACAGAAAGCGATCAGTGTTTCATGATACAAGAACGGAAAACAAAGAACAACAAATTAAATTTAGTCATGTTTGATTCGGTACAAAAATAGGCTCTTTTGATAAGGTACACAAATGCCTATAACGTTTTGGTCATATGTCTAACTTTATGACGTTTGGTAATATGTTTAATTTGGCCCTTATACTTTTTTTTGGTGTAACACTGCTTCTAATACCGTTATCTGCGGAATAAATACGATCGGACTATTATGAAGTGCACATGCGGATGACAAATGAGCGTCTAACATTGCTAGTGTCACCCACATATGACATAATTTACTAACATGTCATGCAGCTGACAGGTGACACATCAATGACGTTAGATGCCCGTTTTCGTATTTGTTTACTCCGATGACGGTAAAGATATATTTGAGTTATGAAACAAAAGTTTGGAACAACCATTAGACCAAAAAGAGTTTAAGGACCAAGTTGAACATATGACCATACAACATACATGAAGGGCATTTGTGAATCTTATTATCCCAAATCACCAATGTTCTAAACCAGAATAGATGACTTTCCTTTCGATTGACATCCCTTCAGCAATGGGGCATGGGCTGGTTTCTATTAGATGGCGGCTTCCCACAAAGACTCTTTCCCCAAATATTAGCTGCAAGACCAAAGCGCGTTAAATTTGCTGTAGTATTTGAAGGGTCATACATCACAGAGATCATGCCATGATGAATTCACATGTTTTATGCTAATTTTAGACTGTAGGTTATGCAAAATACAATTTGGCTACTTAAGATGCTTTCGTTTCTCTAACTCGTGGGCTGACCAACCGGCCACCTTTCTTCCCATCTATCTACCCATTCGGAAAACACATGCAATATGATGTTTTCAGTTGAAGAAGTCCATTTTGCCCACTTTTCTTCTAGGCTAATACATACATCCATGATTAAGTCGAAAAAGATGACAAGTTCTAAATATAAAATCAGGAATATTGCACTTCTAAATTATTGTTCTAAAGAAACAAAAAGTGATGGATTTGGGCATGATGCACGTTGTTCTTTTTTACTCCGCAAAATATCAACTTGGAGCCTTGAATTTTTGTGCCTGATTTTGTGAAGTCACACCCCTACTGCATTCTAGCTTTTTGATTTTTTTTGATTCCTAGAAAAATCCATGCCCAACCAACCCAACCAACTTCATAACCCCACCTTTTTAAAGGTCACATTTTGATCTCCGATAGGTATGTCCCCTGGTATGTACACTGTTCTGGTAAAAAGTAGTAAGCTAGTAATACATGTACTTTTGTATTAATCCGACGAGGTCTTGATGTTAACGGGTAAACCTCAAGGTTTAAGTCTCATTTTAATGTATTAGTCCTAAGGGAATCAAAAAGCCTCATTTTAATGTATATGTAGTTCCGCTAATGAGACTTAGCTTAGTTGTTAAGGGTTGGACGGGTATAGGGAATAGACTAGGTTTAAGTCTCTTCGAGAATAAAATATTACAACGTTATAATATAAAGTGAATAAATATCAAAAATCTATATGTAGTTCCGTACTAAGGAATCATATTGTATTAAAAAAAATGGATTGGTGGAAGCTGGCATCCAAAGATGAGAACCTTCTTTTTCAACAAATTGAGCTTGCTTCTATCATTTCCACAGTGCATAAATTGTCGTAAATCCGTACATATATGCCTTATGTTTCCGAATTCTGATTAATTAGTGTAAGCATATTATCCTAATTAATGGAGTTTATACAAAACAAAAATACAGAGGACTGTAGTAAGGGCTTTTGGGTGAAAGATGGTTTGAGAGGGATAGGAATGACGCAACAGTGAACTTTTTTTCCCATTAGATTCCAATTTTTGTTCACCGACTTCCCCAATGAACGGCCTTGGCTTTTCTCTCATTTCTCACCTCTCATTACTTATATATTAAACTCTCCCCCCTCCTTTCCCCTCTCATTCACCACCTTCTCTCTCTCTCTCTCTTCTCTCTCTGCCCACCACATACTTCCAAATGGCTATGGAGATTTGCACCAAACATCGCTAATGCCTCCCTGTTTCCATAGATGAAGAAAAAGAAGCCAAGACTGAACACAATTCTATAGTTTTTGATTTGGCCTATCTAAGTACCAATCCACAATACCATCGCAGTTCATATGGCCTGATGGAGGAGAAGCCTCTGTGCCAAGCCTCCTGAACTTTTAGTTGAGGCCATTGACTTGGGAGGCTTCCTCCTCCGTGACCCTCTGTCGGGCTTCGAATGCGGCTCGCCTTTGTCAATGAGGCATGCAGGAAGCATGGCTTCTCCTGGTTGTCAACTATGGTAAAGCCGATGCCTCGGCTTGTTGGTGAAACTCATAAGAACATGGACTACTTCTTCAACTTGTCACTCTCTGAGAAGCAAAGAGCTCAGAGGAAGGTTGGTGACCACTGTGGATATGCTAGTAGCTTTACTGGAAGGTTCTCCACCAAGCTACCATGGAAAGAGACTCTTTCTTTTAGATATTGTGATGATGATCAAGTCTCAGGGATTGTTGAGAAATATTTCTTGAATGTGATGGGGGAAGATTTCGAACAGTTTGGGTGAGAAAGTCTTACAATTTGATTCAAATGATTGTTTTGGTTTCAGATGTGAGACTAATTAAGGTTTTTATTTTCGTCTTTTTCTCAGGAAGGTGTATCAACAGTATTGTGAAGCCATGAGCAGATTGTCTCTTGGGACTTTAACTGGGCATGAGCCTAGGCGTTGGGAGTAAGTATTTCAGGGAATTCTTCAAAGGAAATGATTCAATAATGAGACTAAACTACTACCCACCATGCCAAAAACCTAATCTAACTCTCGGAACCGGCCCTCACTGCGACCCCACTTCATTGACAATCCTGCATCAAGATCAGGTGTCTGGCCTTGAAGTGTTTGTTGATGAGAAATGGCATTCCATTGCCCTGAATTCTGAAGCTTTTGTAGTCAACATCGGCGACACATTCATGGTAATTAACTAAGATGAATCAATCAATAGTAGTCTAATGTTTAACAGATTAAGGTGGTACTAAAGAGTTAATAAATTCCTTTATTCATGATAGTTTGGAATTTTGTCTATTGAGAAATTTGCAGGCTCTATCAAATGGGATATACAAGAGCTGCCTGCACAGAGCAGTGGTAAACAGGCAAAGTCCAAGGAAGTCTCTGGCATTCTTTCTATGCCCAAAGATGGAGAAGGTGGTGAGGCCACCAAATGGGCTGGTGGACGGGAAGAATCCGAGGATATATCCAGACTTCACATGGTCATCACTGCTTGAATTCACACAGAAACATTATAGGGCCGACACGAAAACCCTTCATGTCTTCTCAAACTGGCTTCAACAGAAAAACAACTGAAAAGATGCAAGTAAACCAGTGATTGTGATCGGTCCTGATATCCATCCCATAGGACTAGGAAAGTGACATGTTAGGTTTGAACTTGCCACTCTTGGTCTTGTGGAGAAAAGTCAAGGGATAAACCAAAAAAGAAAGGCCACCTTCTGTTATTAGCTCCTATGTTTTACTATGCAAGAGCATTATATTATAAATGAAGCCATTTGTGTAGCAATAAAGACATAGCTCCCCCCCATCTTGTACCTTCCTTCTCTCTCTGTTTGATACAGTCAGTCTCATATGGGGTAATCCTGAGAGGTAGCTGAGTTGGTTCAGCCTTGAATTTGCAGAGAATTATATTAATGAAGCCATTTATTTAGCAATAAAGACATAGAGCCTATTTAGTCCCTGTTTTTCAAAAGTGTTTTTGAGAACAGTTTTTGAAAACACAAAAAATGTCATTTTAGTATTATCTGGAAACTGTTATTGTTTTCCAAATTTAGTGTATTCTTTGTTTTTTGTGTTTTTAGTATAGAAAAAAATGAACTAAATTGTCATTCATTGCTTTTCCTTGTTTCTTCTTCTGCCTGCAATCAAAAAATTCAAAAGCTATAACCAAACAGACCAATAGCTTCCCATCTATATCTTTCCTCTCTCTCTCTCTCTCTTTCTCTGATTCAGTTTACTATGGGGTAACACTAAAAGGTAGCTAGTTGGTCTGGCTCCATAATAATTACCAATTCCAGTTCCCTTAGAGAGGATATCCTACTGTTAACTTGAAGACCTTGCGTGAAAACTAATCAGGACACATAAGGATGGTTATAAAAATAAAAAATTCAGTTTCATGAAAGCTAATGGAACCCTATTTAGGTTACTCTTGAAGAAGAGTTGGAATTGATATGAACACGTGAAACAATAAATACCCTACTGTTAACTTGAAGACCTTGCGTGAAAACTAATCAGGACACATAAGGATGGTTATAAAAATAAAAAATTCAGTCTCATGAAAGCTAATGGAACCCTATTTAGGTTACTCTTGAAGATGAGTTGGAATTGATATGAACACGTGAAACAAGCAAGGGAAAGTAAAATCTTTTAAGTCTTCCATGCAGTCTTTGGTTTGAAGCAAGAGGGAAATGAGGTCAGCTAAAATGACCATTGGGGGGGTGGGGGGTGGTTTTATGCGTGTGGGAGCTACCACATCTCCGCCACACCATGTGAAACAATTATTCTTTGCCATTTAAGAGAAAGTTGATAGTCTGATTGCCTCTTTGCACGGCCAAGAAAATTTAGAGTGCTTCCAAGGACCAATATTCACCCTCTCTTCTTCTTTGTCTTCTTCTCCAACCTGCCTGACCTGCCTCCTACTTGTTCACTTTTCTCAAAAAATAAATAACCTATCTTATGTTGAACGTTTATCTCCACCCTCCATACCACTGGCCCCCCCCACCCCCACATATCAACTCCTTTCCAACCCCCCACCTTTACCTTTCTTCCCCTCACTTTTATTAGTATCAATAATCAAATCAACCCCCATGATATATTCCTTTTAAGTCACTACTATTTAATATTTTTCCATAATTAAACACTCATGTTGAACCCTTCTATCATATGTAACAATCTTTCAAGTGTTTTATTATTTTTTAATAATCGTGAGTGTTCGGACCAGTTTGAGTGCACATTGACTTAATCTCATGAATTAATCCTGAATTTAATGGTTGTGTAAATCCTCTCATGACCTTAAACTGACTCAAAAGGGTGATCATTGGGTAGCAAACCCAAGACTAGACCAATTGAGGTACCCCTTGAGGTTTTTTTCAAATGTTCTATTTACTCTTACTACTTCCTAGCTCCTACCAATTTCCTTGCAAGTAGTTCCTATTTTTGAAGGCATACTCACAGGAATTCACTAGAAGAGACCCATGTCCACATGTTGGAGACATGGAACCAATGACACAACATTTTGAGCTGCCCCAATCCTTTAGGTGGTAGTTTGATGAAACCCAAGATAATAAACAAACCACTGGTTTTTTTTTTTTACCCCTTTCATTTTTATCTAGATGTGAACAGTTTGAGCATTTTCATTGATGATGCTGACTGACATGGAACACTAATGTTATCTGACTTTATGTTGATGCGTGAAAGTCATTTGTCTTTCCACCTTATTAAAACAATTTAGCTTTAAAATATCTCTGTATCTTCCCACTAGAAAACAAATAGTATGGAAATTATATAATGGATTCATCCTCGATCACAGTTCAAGTATACATCTCCAAGTGGAACAACTTCTTTTTCATCTTAGTGCTGCCTTTTCTATAAGTTTGACTTGTCAGTATCACCCCATCTGTTCCCTCTTACTCCCCCCTAGTCCCTCTTCCTTTAGTTTCTTTTACCATTTCATCATAATCCACTTATTGTTTGCTTGCCTTTTGTTTTATTCATAAGGGGCACTAATCTAATGAAAACATTCTTCCTTTAAAAAAGATACGTATCAAAGTACTTGGCATAGTTTCCACTAGTCAATACCCAATTGGTGGCCCTTAGGTTTGATTCAAGTGGCTAAAGGAATGGAATGAGGTTATCAGAGCTTCCAAAGAAGGCAATATTTAACAGTTTTGAATTTTTAAGTTAATGCATATTTTCACATGGGTATTATAATCTTTATTAAACTTTAACCCAAATTTTAAGCATGCGAAAATACAATATTATTGAGCTATTACTTAATAAATTAAGATATTAGGTCGTTCTTGATAGGATAATATATTATTAGAATCATAACATAAAACTAATAAGTTGATTTGTAAGATAATATTATATTATGACTTTAAAGTTTGAAAAGTTATGAGTTTATACTCTGATTTCTATTCTTTAAGCTATCGTACAAAACAAAGGAAGGAATTTTATGACCTGTTAAGAGAGCTTAGTTGATCAATGCGAATATAGAGAAATGTGATTTAAATAAAAGGTACATTGTCTGGGATTCGAATTATATCACTGATGATACACTAAATTTACCTGATGGTGGCTGTTATGATATGATCAACACCCTAAGACTTGCATTGACCATAGAATGTCTAACCCCTGAAAAGTACATAACCCATATCAACTTCAAATATATCGTCACATATGAAAAAGATAATGAATTCTTAAAGGATTGAATTGTTATAATTTTCTAGAACATTTCTGCAGCAAAGGCTTGCTTAGCTTAAGCAAAGAGTTTATTAAAATCATCATTCTGACGTGTGTGTGATTTGTAAATAAATGTATAGAATTCAAAGGAGGATCAAAGGATTAAAGCCTCTGGTGAGCATGAAATGTGATATGATCTGCTACAATGAAAACACTAAATTTGAAAGGGCTGGCCATGTGAAAACAACCAGCCCTAGGGACCCATAGATATAAAATCCAAGTATATCACCTTCCAACTCCAACTAGTTTTCTTATAATTTATTTTTGGATACTAGTGCATGCAAAATGTAGTGGCACTTCTAATATGTAACATAGCATAAATAAAATGAATTCTGTTTCAGACTCACCCATTCAGGCCTCCTCAGCCGCCACCACAATGGACAATTTAAGACAGGCCCCTCCAAGGGCACCCTTACAAGAAGCCACCACCACGTGACACCACCACTCCTTCTTTGTTTTTGGGTCTCCCTTGCAGCTGCAATTCAATTTCCCTAACCAATTACAACAAAAAACTTAGGATTATTTTTGGACCTCTCCCTTCCCAACCTGCCCTACAAACTAAAGGACACCTAGTCTGTCCCTTTCTGGACACTGGTATGGTGGTGTCCAAGTTCACGTGCGCATCACGTGATGTGGGCACCCCCCTTTTGTTAGGGTTTGGGGCCTCTATGCTGAAGGCTGTCCTAAACTCACATTTCCCTTTGTTGTTATCCTCCCAATCCTAGACCTTAGCCACATTATGAGTTATGACTACCATGCATGATTTCAATTATGTCAATGGTGTCATGCTACGTCAGTTTCATACATAGTTCCAAATCAACATATTAGGCCTGTTTGTTTTTGGTATCAGCATATGTATATAGTGATATGTCTGGTTTCTTGTCGCTTCCAAAACAAAAACATTTGAAACCAATGATTTGAGCAAATGACATGTTGTCATGCAAATGTTGGAACCATGGTATAGAGATATACATACCTTATCAAAGAAAAAGTCTTAATTTAGAATATTTCATTATGATCAAGACATCAAGCTATACGATATTTGCACTTCCTTTTAGAAGAAAAAGCTTCAATAATATTAAAGTTACCTAACTTAGCATATGCATATTTCAAGATTTTCATATCTTCTGCTCCATCAAATCAAGGTTAAAGATCCAAGCACATGTTCTTACATCAATAAGTTAAAGATCATCATTCATGCCTAAAACTATTATGCACTCCTAGTCTAATACCTGGCTTTGTATCAAAATGTGTTTAATAGGGCTTTGTTTGGATACACTTTTAAAACAAGTTTCATAAGAATTGCAATTTTTTATGTGCTAGTTTTTCTATTTTATGTATATAGAAAATAAATGATGCTGCACCGCCAAATGGATGTTTTACCTTCTTTTCTTTCTAAGATTTTTGGCTCACTTTTCAAAGAATCCAAGCCTAACACATTTCATTTACATTTTTAAATTTGTGGTGGTAAATAATAGAATGGACACTATATATATGGGATTACAAACAGCCAAGTGTGCTGGTAATCCCAATGTCCCACCTTGTCTCTGTTCACAAGCCAACAAATCATGCCTGCTGTGAGTTAAATAAATTCTATTCTATAGACCTCTTAGATTATAAGGGGTTTATTAATAACAACAATAGAAGCTTTAAAATTACAACATGCAGCTGATGGGTTAAACTTTCGTTTTAGTGACTGAGGTCCCATTCTCAGAGGAAACCCTGTGTCAAAAGCATTTACCTGCAGAAACATTGTTTCAATGCTGCCAGAAAATGATGATCTGGTTCATATTTTATGTAGATGCAGCTTAACATTGTTGACAGAATTTCTCAATGCGTGGACTTTGATAAGAAATTACCTTGGCCGCTGGTTGTACAATATATCTGTCTTAGTTTAAAGTTCCAAATTGATCATATATGAAACTCTATGTCTTGCACAACTTATGTGCCTAAATAAATTTGTATTTACATAAATTCTGTTTTGAGACTTGATTATTTGTAATATAGCTCAGGGTGTTCATTTTTTATTTGGGTTTATGTTAGAGATTGATGTTTTTAATTTAATAATCAGTTTGTTAAGAGATAAGAAAGAGTCAATAATGGATATACAAGAAATAGAGTATCAAGCATGGTGCATGCACATATACGTAGAGAACGAAAGAAACAACAAAATAACAAGTCATAACGGTTTCCACTAAGTTTTTGGTTTTTTATATAGAGGCGATTGTTCAAATCTCCCACTCATCAAATTTTAATGTGGTGGCTGATGGAGATCCAATATTGGTTTTTAATATGCTCATTAATGTTATCTAATCATGATTAGTGTGACAAATTAGTTTTGTCATTATGGCATAATATTTTAAACATAATTATGTGGTTTGATGTCTGGGAAAAAATTATTTTCATAATTGATTCATTCTCATCTTCAGTCTTCCATGTCATCTACAAATGATTTTTGGTAATTGACTTATTGCTTGGATCATACTGTACGGCGTGACTGGTAGATGCATTCTTTATACCACTCATCTAACTACTTGAATCCCATGTATGCTTATCCTTTTGGGCTGTTGTAGATATCTTTTAATTGACCAAACCATCCTTTTTGGGCTACATCTTTGAATTTGATCAAATACTTGAAATTAATTCTACTATATCCACTGCAGATGATTTGTATCATAATCCGTAGCTTTGAAGGTGATGTTTATGAAAGTTTTTTCAAAGTTATTTCTTTCCTTTGACTGTCATAGTTCTTGTTTGCAATGGATTTCAGTTTTGATAAGATATACTATATTTTCTGCAAGAGATGATTTGCATCAGTAATTCGTAGCTTTGAAGGTGATGTTTATGAAAGCCAGTTATTCTTCCCTTTGATGATCATAGTTCTGGCTTTCATAATGAATTTTTAAATTTCTGTAGAATATCTTAGTTTCTGTAGTATAGCTGATCAGCTTTACAAGACTTAATTCTTGGTTGGCAAAGAGCTTCTTTAATAAAAAGGTATAAAAAGGTATGGATGGCAGCTCCCCATTGTCTGTTTTGGACACCATGGAAAGAGAGACATCAGATTGTCTTTCCTAATGAAGAGTTTTCAATCCTTAGGGATGAGAAATTTTTTTGTTTATTCTCTTGGTCTCAGTGTAAAAGCGTTTAAAACCTATTGATCCCTTGTTTGTAAGTTTTTGCAAAAATAGTTAGTTTTTAAGCTGGTGAGTTCTTTATTTCTTTGATCTTTCTGTATAGGCCTCTTGGTGCCTTATGTCTACGATCTGTATGCTTGGGGCACCTGTTTGACTTCCTTTTTGCTCTCTTTTAATGACAGTTTCCTTGCTTACTTATCCAAAAAAAAGAAGAAGAAAAGATCGTTTTAGATCCATCTGCATAGCACTAGTTATTTGTCTGTAAAGTGCAAACGGGTTAATAGCTTCACTCTAGATTGGTTAGTATAGCATAAATTTTGCACAATGATTTTCATTAACAAGTGCATACAGCTTGTGCCTGACCCGTCATCTAAATCACAATTCCTACATAAGCAAAATTATGAGAGCAATTGTCATGGAACAGCTAATTGGCTAGTACATCTCCAACCCAAATATCTACTTATACAGAGTCTATCTGAAAATGCATTAACATGATGTAGAAAACTCACCTGAAAATATGGTGTTAATCTGACTATTCATCCAAGACTGGAGAAAGTAAGGGTTTATTTGAGAAGAAAGCTTCCAAATTTCCCACCACAAGATCAGAGGTTCGAAAAGGACTTTCTTGGTGTAAAACAGCCAAATGAGGTGATAGCACAACATTGTTCAATGTGAACAGCTCCTTAGGCACATCAGGTTCATTCTCGAAGACATCCAAACCAGCACCCCCAATCTCACCTTGCACCAAACACTTGAGAGATGAGCCTTCTTACATGAGTTCTCATATTCAATATTGACAATGACCTTCCTTTCCCAGTAATGCTTTCATCACTTCTCGTTAATCATGTGGTGGTTTCACTGGGCTAATGTACAAAAATTATGAGGCATCACTGTTATTGCGAAGTTCACAGACATTTGAGTAGAAAAGGTAGGATAAGTTTGCCTTCTTCCTCCTTGAGTTCTATGAGATAATGCAGCCAAAAGCTTCGAGTCTTTTTGCAACTTCTAAGCCAATGCTTCCTAGTCCAACAATCCCAACTTTCTTGCCTCTCAACTGAAATTATCAATTATTGTAGACTAAAGTAATTAGAGGAACAAGCATCATATTTCAAGCATATACACTGCTTAACATAAATTTTGGTAACTGCAAGCAAACTCCATAACATGAAACACTGAGTTGAGCAGAGTAGTAAAGCCATTGTGCACAAGCAAGGTAGATAAACAGAAGATTCAATGACCATGATAACCGAGTCCATGATTTGGACTTACAAGAGAAACCAGCTACTTGAGATTGCTAGCAAACTGGTGATTTTGAAAAAACCAAAATTTACAATATGAAACACTGAGTTGAGCAGAGTAGTAAAGCAAACAAAATGCCATGGTAGACAAAACAGTAGAAGATCTCAATTAACATTATAACTGAGTCCACATTTGGACTTACAAGAGAAACCTAGAAGCATTTAGATTATAGCAACCAGGATTTTAAAAAAAAAAAACCAAGAACAGGTTCATGCTTATTTTAGTGGTTCAATTCAAGTGTTGCTATTTAACGAAGAGACAATGCCTTCAACATCGATTGCCTACATTTTGTTTATTCATTGTACATCTCTTTCCAGAATTGTGAGATATGAAGTAGATAAGTAAAGAACAATGGCAAAGACCCATTGAACTGTAGAACTCGTTGAGTCCAGAGAGATCTTTCATGATTCCTGAAAGCTAACCCATGTGACGTTGTAAAATGGATAATCTAAATGAAACTGAATTTCACAGGCCCATCAAGCTAAATCTGAGCTTAGGCCACAAAGCTGTAGCAACCAAGAACTGATGCTACCACAACATGAGAAATCTCGCTCTCTTTTGAAGCCTGCATTTGTTCCCAGATCATTTTCTACATTACAGTAAGCAATTCAAATGGTGAAAGAAACAAACCATGGAGGCTATCAATCGTATACTTGTTTTTTTGATGGGTAGGAGGCAATCAATCATATACATATGAAGAAATCCAATTTCATGAGTCTTTTCTTTGGGTCAGGAGAAAGTCATGCAGCAGAGAAACAGAACAGTACTACAAAAAACACAGATATCAATGATTTTGGGTGTTATCTGAAAATTATTCTTGTTCTCTGATTTTTGTGTTATTCCTGTTTTTTCAAAACAAAAGAACAGTTTGTTTTAAATATTGTAAACAAACAGGCCCATAAATTTCATCCTAACTACACTCATCATTCCTATCAAATCAGCTTCTATAGTGCAAGTCTTTTCTTAAATCCTAACTTCCAAACTTGCACAACACTAATCCATGTGCGTGCCTGTTCAAAATTTTCAATTCATAGAGAGAGAGATAACCTTGAAACCCAGAGGATACTCTTTCTTCACTGGCTAAAGCCCAGCGCGAAGGAACCATCCGCGGCAGAGACTTTTCGAAGAAGGTCAATGAAAAGGCCCACCGCCAAGTCGGCGACATCAGCCTACAAAACATTATTGGCAACAACGACGGAGATTCCCCGTCGACGACGCTCAGGGAGATCAATGTGGTAGAAGCTGAGATGACCAGCTGCAGAGAGGGAAGGAGACGGAGGAGATTGGCGGTGTTTGGATTGCGGGGCGAGCAGAGAAGGACAGTAACAGAATGGGCGTGAGTAGCTAGGAAGGGGTGTACGGGGACTGGAGACTTAAAGGTCTTTGAGTAATTGGAAATCTGGGGATAATTTGTGTTCGTAGGCGGAGAGGGCAGAAAGGTGGTCTCAAGATGACGACCTGCTTAAGATTTTCAGCCTTGCCCACCTCCCATGGCAGAAAAAGGATCCCTCTCTCTGATCCTTCTTCAACCCCTCATTCCCCCCTGCCATACAATTTTAATATCACAATCCTACCTAATCCTTCGGGTCCAATGACTCCAATCTTATTTTCTATAATTTTTTTTATTACAAACATGGAATATTGACGAAAAAGATGACCTTGGAACCAAGAGTAAAGTCGTTTTGGACTGGCCACAGGCTGGAGCGGACGAACCGATCACCGGCTGAGATTTTTCTGAGAACGTCGACGAAAAGCCCCACGGCCAAGTCGGCGCAGTCTTCTGAGAGAACTTTCCCCGCGTTGGCGATGGAGATGCCGTGGCGGCGGCAAGCTGGGAGGTCGATTTGGTCGAGTCCAACGCTGGTGGCGACGACGAGTTGCAGAGAGGGGAGGCGACGGAGGATGTCGGAGGTGATGGGGGAGCTGCTGGAGGAGAGTACGGCCTTAACGGAATGGGCGTGGGTAGTGAGGAAAAGAGGAATGGGAAGCGGAGATTCCCATGCCTTGAGCAACTGGAATTTGGGGGAAAACTTGTATTCGTAATCAGAGAATAACGAAGGAGGTTTCAGAATGAGAAGCTGCGAAAGGATTTCTGCTTCGGCAGCCATTGATACAGTTGTCAGAACTGAGAAGAGAATTGAAAACCGATACTCATACAACTACGAAGGTCATCGACTCTCTACCATGGCGGATAAAGTTTGTTCTTTCTGAAATTGAACTGACCTCCACCCGATTCATGATAGCCGTGATCTTAAGTTTTTCTATATGAGGCCTGTTTGAAGTTTGAACACCCAGATAAAATAAAATTTGTTTTAAAAAAAACATATTCGAGGCCTGTTTGATTACCCTTTTTCAAAATCTTTTTTTTTTTAACAAATAAGGAGGTCAAATAAAACAAGAGAGTATATTTGGTTTCCAATTTTTTGTTTATTCTCAAAAACACAAAAGAATATGAAAATATATAAAAATATATATAACTAAATTTAGATAATAAAAACAGTTTTTAGGATAACAACAAAATAATATTCCATGTTTTTAAAAACTATTTTTGATAATATTTTTCAAAAACAAAAAATTTAGAAATCAAGACCAATTTTCAAAAAACATTATTATAACTTTCTTTGTATTTTCAAAAATTATTCTTAAAAACGGTTTTCTAATTAGGAAGCAAACAACCTTATATTTTGTAAAAACAAATATGACATTTTAGAAAAACAACTTTAATCAATTTTATTATTCTTATATATATATATATATATATATATATATATTGAGTATTACGTGAAACAAAAATATCTATAATTAATTAAAAATAAAAAAGTAGAGATTAAAATTGTTTTAAAAAATATATTGCAAGATAATAATGAGTTAATATAATTCTAATTTTTTTTCTGATTAAACTTTTATTTTTGAGTATGATATTGTAAAATCATTTTCAAATAAATAAAAAGAAATATTTTCTTTATTTTATTTTCAATCAGTTTTTTCTTTTTATCTCAATTCCATGCTTACTCAATTTCCTTATTTAGTATAACAAACATATAAAAGGTTTAATTATTAGATGCAAATGATGAAAGGAATCTCCTTTTTTCCTATAACAAACATATAGTAGGTTTAATTATTAGATGTAAATGATGAAAAAAATTTCCTTTTTTACTATAACAAAACATAGCATAGTTTTCCTTAAAATATATGAGATATAGATATATATATATATATATATATATTATAATTTTAAGTGGTTAAAGGTTATTCATTATACATAACTCATGTCGTAAAATATTCAATCTAAAAATGCGGAAAGAAAGTAAGTTCTGATTCGAAGTTTTAGCTTTATGATAGCTTTACTCCTATCAGAATTCAAGTTACACTCTCAAATAAATGAATCTGACGTTTCCTAATTAACAGAAGTGGATTTAATTATTGGATGAAATCATTTTTAAGAATTTCATATTTTTTATATGATTCTCATCTCCTCAAATATAGACTAATGAAACGTTTAAACTAGAAAAACTCAAAAAAGTGGAGATAATATTGGTTTATATAATTCATCCTTCAAAATATTAAGTAAAATATTAAGATTATAAACATGTTAAAGTTATTTTCATATTGCATCTTATATAATTTTTTTTAAACGAAATTTTTCATAATATTACTCTAAAGTTTTTGTGGCTCGATAAAGCTGCTTTTTTCTTAATCAATATAATAAGCAATTAATTAATAAAATTATTCATTTAAAAAAATTACTATTATTTTTATTTATTTTACATATTAAGATAGCACCCATATTTTTCACATAAAAATGATTAAAAATATATGAAAATTTATATATTTAAGATTATTTAGCTATTAATATGAAATTTAAAATATATGTTTTAATAATTAAAAAAGCCAATATATTTAAGCTTTTGGAGTTTCTAGTATATTGATACTTTTGAAGAGCTTATTTACAGTTTATTTAAGATTATCTTTTCACATAGCATTTTCTTGATAAAAATCAGAAACGTCAAGTTGTTTTATAAAAATACATGACCCCATAAGTCACAAGCACTTATTTCAATAAGCTTCATGAATAAGATTATTTAAAAATTATTTAAATAATTATTTAAAAAATTATTTTAAAAATAGGTAAAATCTTTTAAAAATTATATAAAAAATAAGAAAAATAATAAATAAATCTTAAAAAAATTATGTAAAATGGATAATTTTGGAAAAAGTAAAAATTAAAAATATAAAACAACTTCCAAAATTTATAAAAATAGGTAAATTTTTTTGAAAAATATTGGTGGTCATAAGAAAAAAAAATCTAACATATAATTTAAAAATAAAAAAAAAAATCTATTGAGGATGAGAATAATGATATTGGTGATAATTTTATTTATTTAAAATTTGCAGATCCATGAGTATTTATTTTGTTTTTAAACTTACAAATTTTGATGATGGGAAAGACTAATATGTTATATTTCGTTATTTTTGTTAAAATGCCATATTTAATGAAACACTACCATGTTTGATTTTTTATGTTTGATGTCTTTTCCTTATTTGTATTTTATTATTGGGGATAAAACCATGTATAATATTTGCGAAATATATAATTTTTATTTATATTATGAGTGCTGCTGCATCATTTAAAAGTTTCACATTTCAAGATGCTCTTTTCGCCCTCGCGCCTCAAAAGGCTTTACGCCGGTGACGCCTTATCCCTTAAATAACTATAAGTACATAGTACATTACATTTCAATTTATAGAAAGCATCAAAATTAAAGATTTTGGTGAAAGAAAAATATTTTTAGTTTTTGATATGAATCTCTACATATGAAAACAAAAATTGAAGAGGAGAGTATGGTTCATTAATTATTTTATACTAGAGATTACAGGTGAATGATAAATGTTTTCAGTATATAATAAATCTTTACTTTATTTTAATTTTTTTTATCACGGTTTCATGATATATATATAGTTCTTTAGTTTTCAAAATTTTTAAACATTATGACAAGTGTTTATTTATTCAAACACTTCAATTTTATAAGTGCTTATATTGATTCTTTTCACTTCAAATTTATTATGTTACCAGAAGTAATGCATCAAAACATCTGTAATAACACGCATGTGTCGGGCTTTTAAAATACGTATTCAAACATAAATAAATATTTATCGAATAAAGCACTTGCTTATGATGCTTTTATTTAATAAACTCTTATAAAAAAAAAGTTTAATTAAACTGTTTACATTATGTAAATTCAGAAATTCTTTAAAAAATAATAAATTATTACAATATTTCTAAATATATGAATAAATAAAACAAAATAAAAAGCAAAATTATGAATAAAATTAAATATAAAAAGAAAATGAAAAATGGCGATCCTACGTTGGAACAGAAGGGTTAGTTTGGGAAATTTTGATTTCCCACCGAACGCCTATTTTGTCCCAGAGCTCGGGTTATCAGTTATATCATAGCGATCCACATTTATAGAAAGAGAGAGAAAAGTGACCTTGGAGCCAAGAGGATAGTTTCCTCTGATCCGCCAAATGCCGGCTCGAATAAACCGATCAGCGGCCGAAATTTTCCGGAGAACGTCGATAAGAATTCCGACGGCCAGATCCGCGCAATCTTGGGAGAAGATCTGTCCGGCGTTGGCGACGGCGATGCTGCGGCGCCGGCACTCAGGGAGGTTGATGTGGTTGAGACCAGCGTGCCAGGTGACGATTAGTTGGAGGGAGGGTAGGAGGTGGAGGATGTGGGCCGTGACGGGAGTTTCGCCGGAGCAGAGCATGGCCTTGATGGAAGCCGCGTGGACAGCAAAAAAATCGGCGGTCGGCAGTGGGGATTCCCAGGCTTTGAGTAATTGGAATTTTTGGGACAACTGAGTTTCGATACGAGTGGAACTGGAACATCTGGGTGACGTAGAAGAACTAAACTTGCGAGTTGGATCCGCCATGGAAGATTAGGGATGAATGAAAGAAGAGGTAATTCACTATTAAATCCCAGTAAATCAGGAATTTGTTGTTATTGGGTGCACGTGCATCAGAGAATCAGATTCCTTTCCACCTAGATTTAACTTTTTAAGACGCTTTTAACATTGGGGAATCCGTTTAGAAGGCACGAATAAAGAAAAAAATTATAAATATATCCTCTACTTCCTAACCTTCGAAAACACCACTTTTGACAAAATACCCTCTCCAAGGTATCACAGAGCAGACCCCATCAACCATTTGAGATGTGAACAATGGTAATCGAGAATGAAAGAGGTGAGCATTTAACCCGGTGCCAAGCTTCTAACTACTTAAATACTAAATCTGCAAGTAAAAGAATGTGGAATTGCAAGTGGCTCTACTTAAATTGCTAGTGAAAAGAGACTGGCTGATACTATTTAAAAATGATTTTGTCTAAAGTTGAGGCTTCGTGGTCCTCAGAGGAGGAGAAACCTAAGGAAGCAGCCACGTTCTTAAATCAATACTATTTATTCTGTGACTTAATTATCACATGACAACTCATAAGTTAAGCCATGTTCTTTTATCATCACTATTTTGCTCACTTAACTACAAGCAATTATAACCTAGCCGAGGTTAAACTCACGCTCTTAAATCAATACTATTTATCCTGACGACTATCATTGTTTTTACAACTCAAATAGGCTAAGTCAAGGTTCTTTTATTAGTACCTATATTATCTGTACTTAACTATCATTAAGTCACAACTTGAATGGGTTAAGTCAAAGTTATTTTATTAGTAATTATTTAATCAAGACTTAACTATGGTTAAAGGGGTAAACTTGTCCAAATAAATATATTTTTATATTTCTTTTTGGCTTTTTAACAAAAGGTTTACATTTGTAATTTTTTTTCTCAAATTTTCCCTCGTAAATGGATTCCCTTTAACATTTATTTAAGGGCATTTTATATTTAATGCTCGCTTTCAAAATAAAAAAAAAAAAAAAAATTTAATGCTCCCATTCCCAAATAATAAGCCAAGAGTTGGTGGAAAGCGCACTCCACGTGTCTTTTTTGTTTTGGTAGACCGTGTCGAAACCTAAACATCCTATTCAAAATATGAATTAAATATAAATTAGTTACATTTTTCATACAAGTGTTGTGATATTATGACTGATGAGTCAAAAAGCTGATAAAAAAATTAAGAGTTGATTGAAAAAAAAAATTGAGACACAAAAAATGGAAAAGTTCAGGCACTAAATATGAAAAAAAAAAAAAAAAGTTAAGATATCAAAATACACACCATTTATGTAATTAATCATTTTCTTTTTAATCAAACATTAAATGTTTTTTTTTTTTTTTGAAAAGAACCTAAGTAAAATATTAAAATTCATTAAATATGTTAAAAAATTATTTATATATTGCATCTTGTATAAATTTCTTTTAAAAGGGAAAATTCTTTACCATTGATTTGCATTATTAAATGAGATTCATATTGTTTGACAAAAAAATTAAATTAAATGTGGTAGATTTTAGGATTTTTTATTTTATTTTCATATTATATATTAATTCTTACTTTGCATATAAAATTAATATTTCGTAATTTAAAGTTATAAAATAAGTATATTGGAAGTATATATATTTTAAGATTATGATTTATTGATTAATATGAAATTTAAAATATATACTTTAATATTAAAAGCTCCATATATTCAAGCTTTAAGAGTTTAGTATTATTTCAATTAAGAACTGCTTTAAATAATAATAAATTACTTTTTTTTTTTTTATCTATTCACTTTTCATGCCAATAGTATTTTTCTGGTATTCAAGCCTCGAATCTCCCATTCGATATCTCACTACTTTTACCACTTGATATAGGCCAAATAATTTTAAAAATCAAAATTAACCCTATACTTCTTTTTGGACAAAAAATTAACCCTATACTTAAATCAATGATCTTAAACCAATAATTTTAAAATAATGAATTTATGTAAATAAGATAATAAAAAAATCAAAATTATGTAACAAATGCGAATTGGACCATATACTTAAATCAAATATAAAAAGAAAATGACATAAGGCGATTATAAGAGTTAGTTAAAATGCTAAAAGTTAATCATAACCTCATTTTCTATCAACTTTCCCTTATAGCCATTTATCTTCCTTAAAAAATATTTAAATGGATTTTGGCCATTTTCAACTTGAAATTAATCATCTAAATCTCTTTTTATTAATCTATTTCTTAATAATGTTATTATTTCATATAAATCTAGGTTTTAATTTATTTTTTATAATTTTATAAACATTTTATTTATGTGTAAGCTATTTAAATAGATAAAATATATTCAATCAAATAAAAATAATAAATTAAATTATTATGGAGAACTTGAGTTAAAAGTATTATATTCCTAGTTTGAGTCATAAGTACTATTGTGGTTGGGGATACGAAATCTTCCCAACGAAAAAGAGCTATTTTGTCCCAAAAATATAAAAACCGAAAGGAAGTTTGGGGGAGAGAAAAAAGACCTTGGAGCCAGGTGGATATTCTCCTGTGATCGGCCAAAAGCCGGCTCGAAGAAGCCAATTAGCAGCTGATATTCTCCTGAGAACGTGTCGATCAAAAGGCCGACGCCAGGTCGGCGCAATTTTGGGAGAAGACCCGTCCAGCGCAAGATGGAGATGCGCAGCGCCACTCAGGGAGTGTCGATGTGATTGAGACCAGCGGTGGAAAAGACATGACGAGGGAGTAGGTAGGTGGGCGGAGGATGTCTACCGTGGTTTGAATGAACAAGACAAGATCAATATTTTCCCTCGGCTGATTTAACCCGTTGAGAACAATAAACGCAATGCTAAAAATAATACGCCAGCGAGTATAATCACAAAAAAATGGTAGAATTTTAATCGCCGAAACCTCCCCAAAGTGAGAAGAGGAAAACCACTCGACCTTATTCTGAAATTCACACCCAAATATCCACTATAATAATTTGCGCATACAAACTCCAATTTAAACTAGGTTCAATGACCTACTAACACAATCAAGATGCACTTCAAGATCCCAAAACAACGAATCATCTAAATATAAATAATAAAATAATAGACAAATCTACCAACAAGACGTATTGATGAAGATCCCCAATTCGAAACTGCCTCGAATCCGATCGACACAAAATATTTCAAAAGTATACCCTAAAATAAATTATCTCACGCATTGTAAAAAACCATCAAGCCAGAATTTATTTTCGCAAATCGTCGGGCCGTTCTATTTTCAGACGAGAACCACACCGCACAAGAACCGGGACGCTCTCCCGGGCCTCAGCCTCTTCAGTTCGATTATAAAACCTCGTAGGTTGTGTACTCTAATGTGGCTTGCGAGAAAATGGGTCACTAAAATTGGCCGGACTCCACATTACAATCTCTCCCCTCCAAATTTTAACATAGTAAATTACACTCTAACATCTCGCTGAGTCCATGTCTACCGACCTAAGACAAAGCCTTCAAATTTTCTCTAAGAATAACTTTGGCTATCACATCGTGAGTGATTAAAATCAGGTGAATCTTCTTTTTAAGCTTCATAAGCTCTTTCCAATGACATCTCGTGAACCAATGATATCTCACATCAATGCGCTTGCATGCGAATTTATACGTAGCAGATTTCGCTTCAAGCCCAGCACTCCGACTATCACAAAACACAACATACTCATCTTGCATCAAACCCACTTTCGACAAATCTCTTCATCCATAACATCTCTTTTGTCAGCTTCGCTTGTCATGATATATTCCGCCAAGAAGAGACGTTTTACACACTTCATGTAACTCAGACCGCAGAAACAAATTTCCCAAGAAAGTGAATAAAACCCGTAAGTCGACTTACCACCATCAAGGTCACCCGCCATATCGCATCCTGTGAAACCTTCTAACACCGGTTTTGAACCCCCAAACTCAAACACAATTTTGAAGACTTCACAAATATTCATCCATTTCATCGCTCCCAATGTCTTTCTCTTCCGACTTGAGGAGGAAACTCCACTCCTAACGCACTCAACAACATGTGCACATCGCACCTTGCAATAAACCATACAATACATAAGATCCCACTGCCGAGAGAGGCTGAATAGAGGCCATCTTTCCTTTTCATCCGTTGCTGTGTAGGGCATAAGCTTCTCGCTAAGCTTAAAGTGATCGCTGGGAGGCGCGCTTTAACCGAGAATTTTAGCATCTTTCATATTGAACCTCCCTACACACGCTCAACATACTTTTCCCGTGACAACCACAACTTCTTTGCCTTTCTATCTCCAAGAATTCGCATACCCAACATTTGTTTTAGAGTCCTAAGTCCTTCATGTCAAAAGACTCTGAACAACCTCTCTTCAATCCTTCCGTCAATCAATTTTGAATCATTCTGCCATTAACATATCATCAACATAAAGTAAAAGAATAATGAAGTTACCATCCTGTGAACTTCCCGAAATAAACAATGATCTCAGACTGCCCTCTCTAATACTCGTGGGCTCACCATAAAAGAATCAAACTGCTGCGATTCACTCGCCTTGGCGCTGCTTCAACCCATAAAGACTTTTCTTAATTTGCAAACCATGTGCTCCTTACCTTTACTTCAAACCCTCGTGTCAGGACATGTAAATTCTTCATTCAAATCACCACGGTTAAAAAGCAAATTACATCTCACCTGCTCGCTCGAGGTCTAAACTAAAGAATAAACTCAAAACAACTCTTTATAGAAGACATTTTCACAACTGGAGAGAATATCTCATCAAAGTCAATAATTTTTCTCGCCCCAAACTCCTTTACTACCAAAACGAGCTTTTATACTTCAAAGAATTTTCCATCACTAGTCTTTCTTCAACTTGAACACCCATTTGTTCCTTAATGCCTTTCTCGGCTCTTTCGAAGTTCCATCAACTCATAAGTGTCATTCTTTTAACAAAGAATGCATTTCTTCTGCATAGCTTTCATCCAAATTTTTACCTTATCTCGCATGAGTCTGCATTCTTGAAAATTCTCTGGCTCCCCTCACGTAAGAATCAACACATACTCAAGAAGGATACTGGATGTGATCGACTTCCACTCTCCCCTATTAGTCCTTCTAATTTGAGGTTTTGAAATGACTTGTTGAGGAGGCTGCTCCCCCTGCTCAACAACTTGATCACTCTCTGGCATCCCATCATCAACCACTGTCTCTGGTGCTTCATCACCAATCATCTCGCCTCCCATCTATAGTATCGCAAAGGAAAATGAATAACCTCAGAGGATCAATAACACCATCACCGATAGCTTTAACCTTTCAGCCTTCTCACAACTGGGGCCCGATCTTCATAAAATATCACATCTCTACTTCAAAATCTCTTTTCATCCCGGATCCCATAATCAGACTCCAAACTCCTTCATTTCCATAGCCAACGCGATATGCAAAAGTTTCTGCTCATCAAGCTTTGACTCGCTTCTTTAGGTACACGTGCAAAGCTCAAAATTCCAAAAACCTTAGCACGATCAGAACAAATATCTTTTCCCGTCATTCATACCTTCTCTCGAATGTCAAAACTCCAAAGGAACTGAGACCTATTTATCAAGTAACAAGCAAGACGAAGAAGTTTCACCCCAAAAACACTTCTCGTAGCTTTGCCATTTTTAGCATGCATCCGACATTCTCAACAATAGCGGCTTCATCCTTCGCAACACCATCGGTAGGTTAAGTGGAGTACCGTGGAACTGGTCTTCCCTGTCTAATACCATGTGGCCGAAAGCAAGAGTTTCTAAACTCCTTTGATGTATACTCACCTCCATTGTCAGTACGAAGACACTTTAAAAACTTTCCTGTCTCTCTTTCAACTAAGGCATGAAATTTCTGGAAAAACTAATACACTTGATCTTTGGCCTTCAACAGATAAACCCACACCTTTCTTGATGCATCATCAATGAATGCGACAACATCTATTTCCACCCAATGACTCCACCTCAAATGTGACCAAACATCGAATAAACCATTCCAAAATACGATTTTCAAGAGAAAAAGAAACTCTATGATGTTTTCCAAATAAAAAAAAAAAAAAAAAAAACAATAATCACAAGGGTTAAGACTATCACCTTTAGTAGCCGGAATGAGAGCCTTTTTGCCAGTATATGTAACCCTTTCACTATGTGACCCAATCTTTCAGGCCATAAATTCGGAGGAACTATCTTCGGGCCAGATTCAATTCATCTCCACATATTTTCACAATCGGTCCCGTAAAGTGTGTTTAACCTCGCTTAGCAAATACTAAAGAACCTTTGGTAAGCTTCCCCATTTACCGCTAATGGCGCATCTCACATATCATCCTTCCGATCCAAGCAACCTGCAACAAGACAAGACGTAAGTCAGAATACGCCGCACATCTCGTAGTCAATGAACAACCAAAGATCCTGGTCCCAGATGCAAACATCACTAATACCCACAATCTTCGAAAGAATGGGCGCACTGACATCTTCACAAGATTCAAAGTCTCCCCGTCTCGTACGATGTGAAGAACTCCTTACTAGGAGAACATGATAAGAGGTCACAGATCAATAATCCACTCAACCACATTATCCAGAATAGCAAACATTCTTCATCTCCAGTAATAATCGCTACATCTTCACGTACAAAGCAATTGGTAGTGATTTATTTTCATTCTTCCTCCGATTACTTCTTTTGTTCCCGCTTCCAAGCATAACAATTCTTTTCATATGTCCTTCCTACTACAATGATAAAACTTTCTTCTTTCAATTAGACTTTCCTCCGATTGCCACTTGCCTGATTTACTTCACACCCTGGTTCTCTATTTTTACCTCTTCCTCGTTTCCTCCGCGGGACAAGAGCCTCTAGCCTTTAAGATATTCCTTGCTCCTTCCTTCTCCGTTCATTAAACAACTCGTTTCTTTACCATATCCACAAGCACCTGCCATTAGAGTCGAAAGGCTAAGTGAGATAACATTAGGAGTATCCTAACTATTTGGCAAAGAACTCAAAGTAACAATGCTTTGCAACCCATCTTCACCTTTCATTCTCATAGCATTTAACCGGTTCACCAACCCTCGAAAGTCACCGGCGTGCTCGCTACTGCGGCCCATTTTTATATTTCCCGATTTACTAGCCTTCTGTTCAAGGGCTTTATTCTGTATAAAGCTGTCATATATGGATTCTAATTTCTTCCAAAGCTCAAGAGGGCACACTGCGACACGTGATTTAAACACACTGTCTACCCACCGGGCCTCGACAAAGCCACTGCTTTAGCGCATGATCTTCCATTCCTGCATATCTTGGTTTATTTATCCCGGTCAATATGCAGAGAATCTGCAATAAAGAATATCTTCCATTCTTGGCTTCCAGATAGAATAATTGGGGACGAGGTTAGTCTAACTACAGCGCCTCCCGAAGATTCCTCCATTTTTAAACCAACACTAGTCCACAATACCTGCATAATGTAACCACAGCTCGATACCACTGGCTGGGAAATAAATATTAAAGATCGAATATTTTCCCTTTGTTGATTTAACTCATAGGAGTCAATAAAATGCAGCCAAGAAAAAATAATAAGCTAAGGAGATAATCACAAAAACAGAGAGAATTTTTAACGTGGAAACCTTCCCAAAGTGAGGAAGCGAGGAAAACCACTTTAATTCATTTGTTCACCCAAATATCCACTATAATAATTTGTGCACAAAAACCTAATTCTAAACTAAGTTCAACACCTAGTTTTCAACACAATCGTAA